>CAJVPY010004248.1:0-12875 GCA_910591965.1 Dentiscutata erythropus | reverse complement strand
TTATTGTGAAAGAAACTTTTCAACTTTGGAGTTTCTCAAAGAAATAATTTTTTTCTTTACTAAGTAAACCTCTTTTCAACGCTTAAGTAAAGTTGTAGAGGAATGTCTTGGAACAGAATGATGGTTAAAACGTTAAAATTGGTCCTGTAGATCATGAGATATAAGTATTTTTATCTTTGCGATTATATGCTTTTTTCTTTATTCAAAACCTTGAACATGTTCATGAACTTTGAACCTAGGTTCAATAGGAACACTAATGATCGCACTCTCAAAGCAGTGTTTTTATAAGAGTAAAATAAAAAAATAAATTTTAGGGAGGAAACAATCGGATTCTAGGCCTACCTCAAAAGGTTATGACTACATCTAAAAAGACTGTTATTAAAGGATAACTAGCATATTTTTGTAAAACAAACGATCACTTTTGCCAAAGTACTAGGCTACCAGATAGTAATTATAAGCATATTTAATCTCACAACACACATAGTTAGAGGCTCTATCGCTCAATATTAGAGATGAAATTTTTTGCTTAACTAAGTATACCCATACAAATAGCTCCAGTAACTGTCTTATCAACACAAAAACTATCTTATGTAAAAAAGTATAATATAATATTAGTAAAAAAAAATCAAAAATTAAAAGATCTATATAAAGAATACTATTGTCACAAACAATAATTATTGTTTACAACTTGTGGGTCGATAGCATAGCAGTTATACTCCCAGGTTGCAAATCGGACGGTTGCCGGTTCAATTCCTCCTAACGGTGGATTAATGAAAATTCAAAAACGGAAGTGAAACACTATGGGGCACAGGGAACCCGGGATATCTACGGATAGACGTATTTAGGAAATAGTTATTCTGAGAAGTTGTGGCTATAAAGCGAGGCATGTTAGAACCCCAATTTGAAATAACCAAAGTCACGAGACGTAATGTGAGGCCGAGTCTGATAAAGATACTACAAGAACTCATGGCGCCACCAGATTGGCTGGTGAAATCCCAGTACAATAGAAAGGTGATCTGACATCTCCAGACATTGGTGCAGGCGGTCGAATCCGGGTACCCAAAGTGGTACCAGAGGTCCAGACCGGACCCCGTGCAGGAAAAATATATGCAGTAACTAGCCTTCGAGTTGGATATATAACTGGAGAGGTATAGGGTCTTGGCAGGACTTGCCAAAAAAAAAAAATAAAATAAAAAAATAATTATTGTTTATTAAATTCGGCACCACAATTATTGGACATGAGTATAGTAATAATTTTATACATTATATATCGATATTTAAGCCCAATTTACAAATTTAGAATAACTGTTATACATTTTGTTATTTTTGCATTATAATGAAAATAGCAAAGCATGTTGATTATATCATATTTGTTATCCTGTAATGGTACTGATAAATTACATTATATTTGTTACCCTGTAATGGTACCGATAAATACATAAATACTAAAATAAGTATCTATAAACATAAATATGTGTTAGTTTAACATGACTACATAATGATATAATGGTAATTTAATTTTTATAGTCTTATTTCAAATTTGCACTAGAAAAAAATAAGTAAACCACTTTTATTTTGGCTAAAACAGGGATCACTTGATAATCAGCTAGAGACAAAAACTTGACCGGCTTTGATAATTGATAGCATTAAATTTTATATAGTGTTACCTTAATGTATAATTACTTTTCTAATGTTAACGTTAACCAATTTTACAATAACTAGAACCCTTTTCTTATTGCATATGATCTTGCAATAAGAATAGAACTTAAAAAAGCTATAAGGGCAATGAGTATAACATTCTTTATCAGTAGTTTTATTAAATTCATATGTTACAAAAACTTGACATTTCCAAATCGTCGAGATCATTGACTTTTTTACTTTGCAGAAGAGATCATTAAATCTAAGGGTGTTAATTTTACCAGAAAAAAATAACAAAATAGATTTGCATTTGAAAGTTATAACCAAATAGACTTGCTTTACATGATGTGATCTAGATTGAGTTACTTAACTCAGTTACTAATCATATAACTTTTTTTTCTAGCAAGTCTTTTAGATCTTGCAAATGGGTGATATAAAAATAAGTATTTTTTTTTTGTTTCTTGTGGGTGAGTTATAATAATATTTTTTTGCTAGTATATTTTTTACCTGACCATATTTTTTTAAAAAGTAATGTAATATTTTATTTAACAGAGATTATGAAAGTGAATTTTTACTTATTATATTTTTTTATTTAGAATAAAAAATGAGCAGTAATAAAAAAACCACCACCACCAAGACTAATGATACCAACACCACTCTCAAGACTAATGACACCACTACTACAAGTAATAACACCACCATCTCTATGACTAATAATAGTAACACTCTCAAGACTAATAATAGCAATACCTCTATGACTAATAATTCTAATACCTCTAGTGTTGTTATTCCAGTAGGTTATATATCTAGAATATATAGTTCTAAATCTTGTAAATAAAATTTACATTGTGTAAATATTCTATGCCTTGGCATGAGCTCCGCTCTACAAATAATTTCTACAAAATAATCACCAGAGACTTAGTTTTTTCTCTATTTAAAGCAGATAATATTCCCATTAACCAATTTCGTATTACTATGGATATAGTGATAAGAAAAACCATTTTCTTGATAGTTATATGTGTTATTTTATGGGTACTATGTAACAACCTGTGCTTTTTATCCTAGGTTATTTTCACTGGTCTATATGAAAATATGATTTTCATATAGACTGATAGAAATGAAATGTCAAAAATACCAATTTTTTAACAATTGCAAGCGAAGTGTAAGTGCATTATTTATTTCAATATAATAAAAATTACATTTTTTTTAAAAAAAAATATATTTTAAAACGTTCAATTTTTTTTTTTTAAAAATGATAATGGAAATGGTAATGAATGTCTTTATTGTTCATTTTAATTTCATTATCTCTAATGTTCTCATAAGTTATAGGCCTAATATGATTAGAGATATCGCCCAAATTCGATTTTTGTTGTGCAGGTTGAACCGAAGATCCAGGCTGAAGAATTCGTGAAGGCTTCCTTTTTGGAATTTCAGGAGAAATATTTGACTTTTTAAAAGATGGCTTAAACAGTGCATACAATTTTGATGTATGTGGTTTCTGTTTTGGTGATAGTTGTGATGATGCTTCAGGTGGTGATTCAGGTAATGCTTCAGGTGGTGATTCGGGCAGTGATTCAGGTGGTGCTTCAGGTGGTAATTCAGATAGTGCTTCTGATGGTTATTTTAATAAAAATGTAATAGTATAAAAAAAAAATTGTAACAAATTAAATAAAATTCGTAATACCTTCATTTTCGTCTTCTTCAAAATCCAAGTAATTCTTGGCATCCCCAGAAAAATAATTGAATTCTTCGTATGGAATATCGTCAAGATCCAAAGGGATTAGCATTAACGTATTCCTAAGCTTTTGACTATCATTTGCACTGCTATATGCCCAAATTCCTTCTCTGCTACGGTGCCCAGAAAATTCCATTTGTTCATCTTCTGGAATTTTCAGATCTTTCAACCTTTAAATTGCCGTACGTCATAGGGAGTGGTTGCTGATCTTGCAACCATTATCAAGATTAATGCCCGTTAGTTTCGCTATTTTCGCCATCATGTTGTTCAACTTGTTTACACCCATCCAGGTTTTTTTGAAAAAAATTTCTTTATTTATATCTAGTAAAAATAAAAAAAAATCGTTAGTAAAAATACCAAATAAAAAAAAATTTTCAAAACAATAAACGTTTTAAACCCTTTGTTGCTCGTATAGTCTCTAAAAAGAGTGATAAACAAGCACCCACAGGACATAGCGAAATCATTTGCAATATATCTTCTATGGGTTTAAAATGATTATTGGCATCATCTGGCGGAATAGAAATCTTTTGCACAAAGCTTTTCCCATATTTATTTCTTTTTATTGCCCCACGCTGATTATTCTTCTTGTGGTTGAATGTTAGAAAAAGACCACCATTATCACAACACGATATATCCTTAAAGTTTATTCTTTCGGCATCACCACCGCAAAGACCACAAAGAAGCGACAGCCAAAAAAATACTCGTCTCACCAAACTCTCATTAGTATCAGTTTGCATTTTTTTATGTCCAAGTATTTGAACAATCTCTTCAGAGCTTAATGCAGATGCTTGGTCTATTTCTTCCAAACCTGTATTCTGAAGTTTCTTTATCTTACCATCAAGTATTCGCAAAGCTTTTCCGAAATGGTAAGAATCCCACAACTTACACAGTTTAATTTCGCTATTTTCTTTCAAGTACCGAGCTACAGAAGCGTAGCAGTTGTGTATGCTTTCCGCTTTGTAGTCTTTACTATCCATATGTTTCAACCACGTAAGGAACCTGCAAAGAAAGTTGTCCAATTTCACTGTTGTTTCAATTTTTTCAATACTTCTTTTATACTCTATAGTTTCTTGAAATCTGTCGATAGAGCGTAACCACTTTAAGGTACACTTTTCCATATTTTCTACAAGTGAAATTTGCTGCAATTCAAGAACTTCTTCGTCAGTAGAAGCGTTGGTGCAACTTCTTTCACCCATTTTTGCTAAGAAAAAAAAATAGATTGATAAAGTTAGAAGTCGATCCATCTAAAAATTTAATTTCTATATACAGTAATAAAAGAGTCTAATTTAGTAAGAAAGTCTAATTTATTAAATTACGTAGTTTGCATAGAATTGTTATGAGATAATCTTGTTATTTAATGGATATCGGTGAACACGGTGTATTCCACAGAATAATAGTAACCCACATAGCCAAAGGCCACATGGTTTACTATTATTCTGTGGAATACACCGTATTCATCGATATTCATTTAATAACAAGAATGTATTCAACTAGTAATGATAATTGTAGTAATAATGATTACAATCCTTAATGTATAGTTAGAAAAAAATTATTATTTGTATATTATATTGTTGTTCTGGCAACATTTTTATAAATAAAGAAGAGGGGTTCTGTAGCCTTTCTATGTTTTATTTTTATGTGATTTTTGCAATGCAATTTGTAATTATTAATTGGTGAAAACAATAGAGTTTTCTTATTAACTTATGCTTTTACAGTCACTATTTATAAGACAATATGTTTTTGTATTGATATAATCGTCACTCCTCCACAAACCTTCTATATTATTTTTTATATTTTCTTTTTTATAGTCTTTATTGCATATAGGACAGAGTACAGATTTATTAAAATCAAAATAATTACTATATTTAAAACTATGTTTTAAAGTTAAATAAGGAAATCACTTTAATACTATTTTAATAACATGTTTTTGTTTCTCTTCTGGGTCTTTAGATAGAATAGAAATTGATGATCGAAGTTTGGATAGTGTAGGCTGAACATTTATCTGTAGTACAAATAATGTCTTTTTTTAGTATCCTTTTCAATTTGTAAAGACTCAAAAGTTTCAGAGTTTATTCAGGGATCAAGTCTAGTCTCTTCCATATATGTTCTATATAAGCTCAAATAGATTTTATCTAACAAATGACTTAGTGAATCAACTAATTTAGCATGCCAGTTCAAATATTCAGGGGTTAAGGCACTTTCTTTATCCATATTATTGTTTTATATAATCATAAATTTAAATTGTATCTTTGTCTCACTTATATAACAAGAATACTTATATGCTAACACTATGTATATTCCAAAATAGTAATTAGCAGAGCAAGTACCAGAGGTGGTAAAAAAATATAGTTAATTAATTTACTATCATTTGAAACAAAAGAATATATCTAGATGACTTTATAACTTATGCTATTATCTTAATTTCATGCTCACCACATTTAATGAAATAGGATCTAGCTTCATATCTACCTTTTATACTTTTTGCTTTCTCATGATTTTGTTTGCATACTCAATATAATGACCCCTCATGAATTCCATAATAATCAAATTTTTCACTACTAAATTCTTTATATAGATTAGAATATCTCCACAATATCTTATTATGAAAATAAGCATGGTTATGGATCAGATTAGATAATATACTTGCTTTAGTTAATTTCTCTAAAATCGTTTTTGATAATTTTTCCAGATATACCTTCTTAAAAAATGAACCTTCTTTAGCTTTTAATAAATCCTTCTTGGATTGGAATATGATTGATATACTTATCTCAACTTTTAAATCAGAGAAATTTTTATTATTACTTCATAAACTTGGTTTACAAAGTTGGGTTATATGCTCAAGGTTTTTTTCATTACTATGTAACTTAATTTGAATGCTATAATCAAAGGATACATTATCTATAATATACTAAATTTTCTTCTTTGTTAACTTAAATATACTGTCAGCAGAAAAGAAATAAATGCGATAAATTTTATCTATATCTATTGCATCAAAAAGTTTATAAAGCTTCTTTGCTTTTTCGATTCTTTATATAAAAAGCTATCAGAAGTGTCTACAGGTAGCTGTGTTTTTATTTCTTTATTTAAAATTTTACTAACAATATTAGATTTTGAATCAACTTGTTTGTCTAATGCTATTTTATTACATCTTTAAATAAGAGCCTTTCCAAATAAGTAATAACACATTATAGCTTTTTGGGTTTTACAATCAGAAAAAATTATAGTATTACAAAGATTTTTATATAAAAGCATGAAGTTAGTATTGCTGGGTTGAAATTTTGTTTTATTCGAGGCTGTAGAAGTCATGTTCTTATCTAATTGCAGACTAGAGTTTTTAGAAACTTCTAACATAAACTTTTGTACTTTGTTTTTATTAGATTGCGAAATATTTTTATATAAGATAAAGTTTCTTGGGTTCTGAACTTATTTTTCTGATTTCTTTCTTTTATTTTGTTACTAATTTTTTCTTTATACGTTAAATCCAGAAATTCATCAACCTCTTTATTTTCCAATAATTTAGTTTCTGTGCAAATAGATAATGCAGATTCTGAGCTTTTCTCAATTTCACTGAGATTAGATATAAGGAGGCTAACAAATATTAGCTCATTATACCCCCCAGGATTTTTACTTAGTTCCATTCAGAGTCAGTTATTTGATACAGTAAAACTTACAAAAAATGTATAATTAGGTTTTTGACAGTTAATAATATAAACTGTCAAAAATCTAATTATGTATTTTTTATAAGTTTTACTGTATCAAATAACTGACTCTGAATGGAACTAAGTAAAAATCACGGGGGGTATAATAAGCTAATATTTGTTAATCCCCTAACAGAATTGATATTTACTATACTTCTTGTTGAGAAATTACAAGTAACTCTGAACAAGCTGGGGTGGCAAAATATCTTTTGTAGGAGATGCTTCCTTTTCATTAGTAATAACCTAGATTCATTTTTATTCTAATTTGGTAACTTTGTTTTTAAGCTTAATATTTTTAGCAATAAGAATAGCAGAATCTATTTTATTTTTCCTTTCTAGCTCTTCAAACCTATTTTAAACCCAGTACTCTCTTCTACAATATGTCTTAGCTTCACGTTTTTAGCTTCAATCTTAGTATATTTTTTTCTAAGTTCACTAATTTTGGCTATGAGCTTAAAATTTTGTTTTTCTAATAAATCAATTTTAGATTGTGTATTTGCCATTGTATTTATATAAGATAGAGAAATATTCAAAAGCTTAATAAAAATTATATGAGTACTTAAAAAAATTATCAATCACCTCATGAACTCAGTTCACAAAGAATTCACTTTCTCAAAAATTAGATAAAAATTCTCGATTATATATACATGAAAACATTAGAATAATCCCAAAAAATACACATATGATTATGTGTACAAAATCTGCCACCAGAGCTATCTTTATTAATATAATAAATCCTGAAATATATATGCAAAAGTAAACTGATTATTTATGTAAAATAGGCCACCAGGGCCAGCTTTATTAATATAGAAATAAAATAAATTACAGAGATAAAAATACATATTTTTAGAAATTTTTTTATCTGATTTAAGAATTTCTTGGTGGAGAATATGTTGTTAATATTATCAATGTTTATGGAGTTCACTCTCCACATGTTGGTAGAAAATTGATCTCATCTTTATACTTACCGACATTCTGACAATCTCTTCAACTATAGCTCTTAATTAAAGGCTACCCCTTAAAAATTCCTCAACAATCTGATGCATGGAAATTTATAAAAGTATAGAAATCTCACAAGTTTGATAAATCCAATAAAAAACACCTTCAAATAAATCTATTATAAAAATGATTATATGTTCTTCTATCATCTAGATTTCTAAGACAGGAATTTTTCTCAATTCACAATGTATTAACCTTGTCTCAGAAAAACTGTCCTTTCTATTTTTAAAAAAAATATTATAATATTCATTAAAACAATCCTTACAAATATAAACTAGCTTTTTCTAATCTAAAACTTCTTTATCTTGTTCTGGAAATAAGCATGAAATCTCCACTAGAACCAACTCATTTGTCTTTATATCTAACCTAAAGGTTGAGTTTTTTTTCTAAATTAATAGAACCTATTCGATTTTTTCTACTCTGTGAAGATTTGCTTGTTTGTTCAGACCATGCTTGCCTTAGAGACCATTTAAAGTATGTAAAAAGCAGATCCAGTACTTTGGATACCATATAAATTACGTAAGAATTCTCTCTATAATCTTCTTCTGTTAGTAATGGTCTACAACTCCAAATGTGATGCCTAAAGTAAAAAAATAGTAAGTTATAACCGATATAAGAATACTTGCAATTTCATATTAACTTACAATCCTTCTAATAAATCAAAAGTTATCATTAAAATGTATCTAGTTCCAAGTGTCATTTCTCTATAAGAAAAGCTTATAGGTTGCATTAAAGCCAAATTGAAATCAGTTCTTAGTTCGCTATATGAACTTACAAATTCATCCAACATTGCACTAATTTGGTTAAGAAATTCATTATTACAGAATGAATGTCTTGATAAACTTGTTTCATTTCCAAAGTTTGTAGCTTTGTAAATATGTCTTCACTCTCTGTAATACCAATTACTTCCAATACTATTGGAATATCTAGCTCTATAGTTCCCAAATCTAAGTGTTGCAAAATATTAAATAGTTCAGTATATACACTTAAGCTTTCTTTCGAGCATTTGCCATATATTTTAGCATTCTAAATAATTAATCTTTTATTAGAAAGGCTAGCAATGTTAATATTTGAGCCAAAAAATTCAAATATAATAATTACTTACATATCCACCAATTAATAAAATTAATATTATTTCGAATTATAGTTAGGTTTTGTTCTTGTTCCTCCAATTGATGCTAGAATAAAATATTTTAGTTACTTCTTATATCAGTAGCTAATTTATAGCAAAAATTCATCATAATTTGCGAATTTTTTCTTTTTTAACCTCCCAAGCATTTTTATAAATTTTTTGATGTTGTGACTGAAATAAAAAAATTGTTTAGTATACTAATCTCATAAATAAACACTTCTTATTATTTAATACTAAAAAATCAATTGGTGCTAAGTTTGTTCATTTTTCATATTTTTTTATGAGATTCATGCCCACGAATGACAATGAAATACACAAAAGCATTGCCTGTATCATACTTAGTATAGAATAAACCTATACTAGATGACAAATTTCCTGCACTGTACCCTTTGATGCTTACAGTACTAGTATTTTGTAAACTAAGACATATGCTTAATTTTTGTTTGTGCACATCTGGATACAGATAACAACATAGGCATATGTTGTTTTCTTCCTACTCTTTTATATATAGTAATTTATCATTTTTTTCAGGGAATATATCTAATTATTTTTTATTACATATCTTTGGCATAGTGTCAAATTGTAATAAAATATCTTCTAGTTTACATTTATTTTTCAAACTGCTTCTATTATATAATTTTATATCTTCCTCAAATTCATGACGATATTGAGTCTCTGCTCCATTAAGATTAGTCTTCCTTAAAACTTTAACACTCAGTAAATAGATGCTTGGAATCCATTTTCTAAAGTACAACTCCCGGGCTTGTTAATTACAGTTGCGGTAAAAATAATTTTTGGTATTATCAAACATTTTAGATAAATTTGGTTAGTAAAATATATAAGTATAAAAATCAAACAGAATCACTATAAAGCAACAAACTTCTATATTTTTGTTATACTCCCCTTTATAAATGGATTTCACTCATCTCTGAATGGCAATACAAATGGCAAAACAATAACGAAAAGAAAACTACATGTATTTACACCAATTTTTTACTTTATATTACACTATGTTGGTTATAGAGTAACTCTTAGACATGTAGAATGCATGTTGGAGGTTTCGAGATCTTTGGCATTACGGTGTAGAAAAAGATCACTTCCACCAAACAACTTAGTAGATCCTTTATTTTTTATTATAAAAACTATAAAAATAGAAATATATATGTTTTGGTTAGAATGAATAAATTTTTGTATCGGCTTTGAAGTAGATTTAAAGCTTGGGTATTATTTTTCTATAAATGTTGAAAAAATAAAATTCACAATAAGATTTGGTTGCACAGATAACATATGTGTTATAAGATAATTGTCTGAATTTGGGTCAGGGTACTAATTCAAGAAAATTTTAAAAATGATACTTTGTGCTTTTACTCGTTCTATACAAGTTATGCATAATGCAGTAATGATAAGCCTTGTAAGGTATAGTACAGATAAATTTATATGCATGTGAAATTTACACGTAATGAATTTTCACATTGTATAATAATAACAATAATATAAGGTATAAATTTATATACGAAATTTATTCTAACACATTAAGGGGCATGCCATTTATCACGTAATTTTTACCATGGATACATGGTAGAGGTAGTGATCACGTCTATATATGATATTAACCAATCAAAATTAGATAAAGTGATCACACCATACATGGATAGGGGTGGCTACTAAGTAAAAAATATCACATGATAAATGGCACGCCCCTAATGAACAATAAGGTATACAAACCTGCAATTAGTTGATACTCAATATTGCTACCATTATGTAATATCAATAATGTAGTACATATATAAGTAAAATTCATTTTCCTGTTGATCTTTCTGATAATATAGATTTAAACAAATAATTTTTTGTTATTTCAACAGATCAACCACCTATACTAGATATATTGTAAAAGTCAAAATGAACTATGGTAAATAAATTAATTCTTAGCAAATAAATATATTTAAAAATCAAATTATAAATAAAAGCTTTATTAATTTTGTAGATATATATGAAAATGGCCCAGGCCAGCTAAGTAGGAAATGAATATTGGAATAGTGGTTGTTTCAAGAGAGGAATTTTCCAGCCTTTTAAAGAGTACATAAACAATAAATATTTAATAAGTTACAAATAGCAAGACTAAAATTAGATATTGTTAAAAAAATCACATATAATAAAGAAGGTGAATATCTCTCTAAAAGATATATCAATAAAAAAACACTAATGCTTTGGAGATGCTCTAGAAATCATGAATGGACTGCACCTCTTACTAGAATACAATCATGGTGTTCACAATGTCCTGCAAATCACTCTACCCAAACTTAAACTATTGCAGATATGCAAATACTTGCAGAAAAAAAAGGAGATACTTGCCTTTCAACTGAATATATTAATAGATAGGATCCTCTTGAATGGCAGTGTATAAAAGGACATAAGTGGAAGGCTTCGGCTAAAGATATTATTAAAGGAACTTGGTGTCAACAGTGTCGATGTCTTAATATTGACATAGCAAATAGCATTGCAAAAGAACGTGGTAGTGAATGCCTTTCTACAGAATATTTGGTATCTATAAGTGGTCAAAACTTGACCAACATCGGTTCCACTTGATAAAATCCAGCGCTTGGTTCGACCTATAGTGTCTGGTTCATGTCTTCCACAATTTTTGAGTCTTCACCTGGGATGAGAACATCAATCAGCGCTTTATCATCCATTGTAACAGATGGGCCACCATCTCCATCTTCATTGTCTCCATCTTTATCGTCTTCATATTTATCGTCTTCCTCTTGATCGTCTTCCTCTTCAACTTCATCGTCTTCATCTTCATCGTTTTTCGCACCAAATTCCTTGTTAATGTCATCATCGTTTTGTAACTTTGCGAGATGAAGAGAGCTCAAATATTCTTTTTCTTTTCGTGTATGCCCGTCTAAAGTTTTTCTGTAAGAACTTTCTTCCTTTCTTTTCCAGAACTCTGTTATTTCAGAAGAGCTAACTATTTTCTTGGATAGAGAACAAATATACAAATCTTTGTGACGAGTTTTCGTCCGCTTTTACCTCCCAATGCATGCATACATACCGCAGAAGTCCTAATTTCGGCCTGAATTTTATTTAGCAACAGCTGACCGATTGATTTTTCATTAGAAAGTCTCGAGAGATGATTAAAGTAAAGTGTATGAACTAGTTGTTTTTCATGCAGTTGTAAATCTAGTTTAGAATCAAGCTGTCGAAGACAATTCACCTTTAGAAGCCGTTTTTCGATTCCAGTAGACTAAAATTCCTGCTTTGATTAGTTCTTTGCGATAATCTGAAGACATGGCACTTTAACGTGTAATTATATTCGAAATTTTGGAACTGAAAGTAAACGCGTATCAGATGATTATCATTTCTAGATGATTATTACATTCTTGGTGATACTAATGATGCAGACATTTCTCAAGGTAGTAACTACTTACGGCATTACGGCTATGACGTAGAGGTCGTACTACCCCGAGGCTATATTGCTGTGAGGTAGGTGCCGTAAGTGAGGTAGTGTGCCGTAAGTAATGTAGTATGTCGTATCCCAAAAAATTTCTCTGGCCAATCAACTTTTGAGAAATCAATATTAGACGACTTTTTTTTGATTGCCTAATACAAATTAATTGCCCGGGAACTTATACACTTACGTTCTATTTCACTAACAGCTAACAAAAAAATACCG
>CAJVPY010004247.1:0-12875 GCA_910591965.1 Dentiscutata erythropus | reverse complement strand
TAAAAGTTCAATACTGAACTGAACTGAACATGAACCTCACTTGAAGGTTCAATATTGAACATGATTGAACTGAACCTTGACCAAAGTTCGGTTTCAGTTCGGTTCATAGGAACACTATGATTACAGAAGAGAAAAAACTATTAGGTTGTTTTAAAAAGCAGAATATAAATCAAGTTGACGAGAACAAAATTAAAATCAAAATTGAATCATATCCCATAAAGGCACCTTCAACAGTCCAAGTTGTAGCAACATCTACCTATTCAAATAATATAGAAATAAAATCTCAAGAAAACCCATACAAACGCAATCTCATTGAACAGGAATTAAACTCGCATATTACAGAGAATAGATCAGAACTAGTTAAAGATATTTTAGTTCAAAAAGAATATAGAACACTCGATTATGGTTTAAATAAACTTATTGAGAAAAATTCTCAAACAATTATAAAAACAACAACACAAGCAAGTACTAAAAAATTTAAACAACATGATAACATATTTAACTCGGTTTGGGCTCCAAAAAGCAAGATTTACTATTACAAACAACCTCAAAACCAAGTTTATTTTTTTACAATTTGGGATTTACCCAAGAAAACTAGTGCATCAACTATCAAAACTTATCTTAGATTCTTTGGCACTGCTTCTGTTCTCACATGGCAACAAAACTTCAGAACTAAGGCAGCATATATTAAAATCTTGCCAAGCTCTGAACAGAAAACAAAGTTACTAAAAGAAAGTTGGTCAGTATATTTAAATTAAGGAAAAACATATTATACAACACCTAGAAAGTTCGATATTGCCAAATTAGAAGAAAGAAATTACTATAAATATATAATTTCAAATATATTAACAACTACATATAATAGTCTTCTTTGCACTAACTCAAAAAATTCAAAGTTCAAGCAATACATATATTAAAAAAATCATAATGGAAATCCAAGAAAAAGAGTTCATCTGTATTTCAAATCAGAAGAAGACCTCGTATCAGCCCAAAGTTGCAATATCTATTACTTCAACACTAAGCTTGAATGGCACCAAACTTCAGAAGACCTAACTAGGAAAAATACTCTAAACATATTTTATTACAAGAAAGAAGTCAAAAACATAAACAAAGGCAAAAGATCATTAAATGAAACTAAAACACCAAAAGAAAAGAACCAAGCCAAACATCTGACTCTCAAATCAAGCAGTAGAACTAGAAACTCTACCTATACTTCTGTTGAAAATAAGGAAAACAGTAGAGTTAATAGTAATCTCAGATCCCGAAGTAATACTCACAAGCCCCTTAGAAATATTGAAAAAGAATATGCAAATGGATCAAATAGAGTTAAATTAGACGAGAAAAAAGACTAGAGGAAAAAACAAATACTTCAAGAGTTCAGATTAACTCAAGATGAAAATACACATGAAAAGATTAAGCCAAGTAATAGAAGCCCTAGTAATCCAAAACACATTTCTACATCTGCATCCAATACACATGATAGTATTTTAGAGCAAATTTTAAACAGATTACAGAAAATAAAAGAAAAACAAGAGGTTTCAGTTCCCAATTACTCCCAAGAGCACCCAGTTGTATTAACAAAAACAAGTGAGCAAATTGGCTCAGCAGGGCAAACTCCACTTAAGATAACTTATAATGCCCTAGATTTCAATTTAAATTTAGCATGTCACAACATTAATGGTCTTAAATTAAACAATCAAAAACTTTTACATTTAATAAATTGGGCTAAAGAGAAAGATATAGACATTTTAAAAATCACAGAAACAAATATAGCAGAAAAGGAAGGCCAATATATACTTTCCCCAGAGAGCTCATTCAAAGGCTATTGGTCAAGTGCAAATGTTGATAAGAAAAAAGGCTCTGGAATGGAAATACTAATTAGTGAAAAAATTCAAAAAAGTTTAGCAGGTCTTAGAAAACATAATGAATACTTACTGGAATTGTTTCTAATTGTAGGCCACCTAAAAATTAATATTCTTGTTGTGTATTTTCTCTCTAATGATAAAAAGCAAATTAAGAGGATCCAATAACAATTCATAAATATATATATTAACAGACCTAGAAACTTAGAAATAATAATTATAGGAGATTTTAATTATATAACAACACCAGAACTCGATCATAGTAAAATATGTGTATATAAAAAACTTTTATTACACAATTGAATACTTAATCAGAATTTTATAGACTCTTTTTGATACTTAAATCCTGTTGCACAAGCTTATACATAGTCTAATAGTTGTATAGCCACATGTATTGATCAGATTTGGATTTCAGAAGGCTTAGCAAAATTATTATATAAAGCAGAAATCTGAGATATAGACCTAATTACAGAAAGCAATCACAATACAATACTAGTAAACTTAAAATACAAAAACAATATGTTAGATCATGCCCAAAGTGTTAACTAAAAAAAAAGTTATCATATAAAGTTTCTTTATGATAAGGCTTCACCTAAAAATTGGAAAGACTATAAGACTTTACTACAATCTTTTCTTAAAAAACATCTATCCTTGTTAAATATACTAGAGAAAAATACAAATAAAATTTCACAACAAGATGTAGATTACATCTAGTCTTCAATTGAAACAGAGATTTTATCTGTAGCTAAACAAAATATCTCTTTTAAAAAAATAGGCCTTCTGTCAAATAATAAAAGTTTGACAAAAAAAAACAAACAAGGTCTCTTTATATGAAAATACAATCAATATAAGCAAAATCTGTCAAGAAATTAAAAAACTAGCAAGAGGAAATGAAGATCAAATAGTAAAGTCCATAATAATTGGAAAAAAAATTCAAGAAATAAAATCTCTTCTATATAAAATTAGCATCAGACATGGTTTTAACATAGTTCTTAATGAAACTATGACATTAGAAGAATAGGTGCAGGACATTAAGGGATGGCTATATATTTTCAACAAAAAATAGGTAGCAGAAATAGAAAAACAAAAAAACAAAAGAATCAAGGAATTTACAGATTGGGAGTATCTTATGATTCAAGAAAAGCAGAGTAAAATGCTTAAAAGTATACTGGACAAGCCCTTTTCAAAGGCCAAAATAGATAGAATTCTAGAGGAGGTTGAAAACAAGTTTCAATTACACATGACTCTAGAGATGTTCCATCAAAAACTTATATTTTCTTTTAAGACCAGTATAACAAAAGCAAACCAGACATGGCTTCTTTAACTTCTGAATAGAAAGAAATCTACAAACTACAAGCAGAAATTAACACTTTTTGGTATATGAATTTAGAAGAAAATATCTTAGAAAAAGAATTGTCCAAGATGCTTAAAAAGCTCAAGAACAATACTATACCAGGCATAACAGAAATTAGATATGTGCTTATCAAACAAGCAAATGGTTATACACAAGATCTTTTTAGAAAATTTGGCTCAATCTGTTTTAAAACTGGAAAAATACCAAGTAAATAGAAGTATAGCCAAATTTATTCAATCTCAAAGTCAATGTAGTAGAACTTTATCTTAAATACTCTTAGATCAATCATGTTATTAAAAACATTTTGTAAATGTATAGCAAAGATCCTAGCAACATGGCTCTCAAAAATATTAACAAGAAATTCAATTCTTAAAGACCCAAATTATGCAGGACTGTCTAGTGATTCTATATTGAAACCTATTTTTATTTTAAATAGTATTATAGAGGATGCAAAAGAACAGGGGAAAGAGCTTTGGCTTCTGTTCCAAGATATGCAAAAAGCATTTGATTTAGTTCTTCTTCAAATGCTCAAGTTTGCAATGGAAAGAATTAAAATTTCAAGCACATCAACGAATTTTATTATAAACTTATTCAAAGAATAGAGAACACAAATCTTAACAGCAGTAGGTCCCACAGAAGGTATCACAGCATTAGATGGTATAGAACAGGGAGAAGTTTTGTCTCCACTTATTTGGTGAATATTTTATGACCCACTAATTCATAGGACTATACAATACTCCTCAAAAAGCTACTAGATTTGTATAAGAACTCATACAAAGAAACAAAGTTTTGCCAAGCAGCTTTAGCTTATACAGATGACACAACCTGGATAGCTAGTAGCAAGATACAGCTAGAAGAAACACTCAAAATCACAGAAAAATTCTACTCAATCAATGACATTCATATAAACTCAAAAAAATCAAAGCTGATAGTATTTAACTTGACAAAAGGTTTAGACAATCTGAATATAGCACTAGCAAATAAAAAAGTAAAAGCAAAAAAAAGCAAGTCGCTTACAAGATTTCTGGATATTTGAATAAGTGAAAAGCCCAAAATATATTGAACAAAAATAAGACTAAGCAAATAGTTCAGATGATTATCAAAATATTAAGATACAAGAAACTTATACTAAGTCAGCTAATTTACTTAAACAATATATATCTTATTTCTAAACTATGTTATATTCTACAAACTTAAAATTTGTTAAAAAAATGTCTTAGACAAAATACATCAACTGATGATAAGACTCATAAAGAACAAGATTGAGTTACTATATACAACAAGCAACTATTTACTTGCATATAGAGATCTAGAAAACTGCAAATTTCTTTGGCAGAAGCTTTTAATACAGCAAATAACAAATCTACATCGATGTTTAAATGGGTTAGATCAGGATAGTTATTTAGCAAAAATTTGAATCAAGCAAGGTTTTCTAAGAGCAAATTTGGTAGAGAATAATTGGCAATTTGAAGCACATTCATATTTAAATTCGATTTGAAAACTCAATATAACATGTCTAACATTATATAAAGCAAAAATCTTCAATATGAACATTAGAACCACACTTGAATAATAGCTCTTCCAAGGTGCTAGATCACAAATAAGAGAAATAATAAATTTCTCTCTTTTCTTAAAATTATACAAAAATATTCTAAATCTGGGTATCCTCTTTCGTGATCAACTACTTGACAGAAAAGAGAAAAGGCTCTTAATATAGCAACAACTCAAGGTGGCAAAAAACAAACCAAAAGCGAGAAAAAAAGCCAAATGGTTCATTTTTTTTAAAAAATGCCATGTTACAAAACCCAGAAAACAGAAAAATTAAAGAAGTTTATCAAACTATTAGTCCAAACAATTTAGTATTTCTGGCACCGCTCTTATCTATTTCTTCAGATAATAGGAAAAAAGAATAGATACTAATAGATAAGGAAAACAATAAATTAGAGCTGAGAAAGATTATTAGAAAAGGCAAACGTAAAGTTTTTACAAAGCATTGGGAGTTTAAAGAAAATAGCTCAATAGCAGAGTATATTGAAATAGAAAAATGTAAAGAAACATCTCTATTAAACTAGAAGAGAATTTATAGTTGGATGAGCCAGAGTAATGTTTTAACAGTAATCTCAAAGCTATTAGAAAAGGATAATCGAAAGCATATTTTAAGATATGAAGATATTCTAACCAGCAGTAAGAATAGACAAAAAATAATATAACCAAGTAAGGAAGAAAGTTTGTTTGTTAGCATACAATACATGAAATCTTTAGATAAACAATTAATAACAGATTAAAATTTTAATATAGAGTTAGATAGTAGCTTAACTAATAGTTTAGACTTAAATAATAGTTTTAATACAAATAGTTTTTGGATATACACAGATAGTTTATTAGTGCAAGGATTAGATAATTGCAGTATGGGTATTGGTTGAGTACAAGTAGATGAGAAACAAGAATGGTCATTATAGGAGGGTAGTAATATGAGTTGGTAGCTACTAGTAGCTATCTACTACTGGTAACTACTGGTAGCTACCATAAAATCAATGATATAAAGTGGTAGATAGTAGGTAGATGGTTAATAGTTTATTAAATCTGATTGGTTGATTACAGCTTGCAATATATATATATAGGTAGAAAAATTAGCTAATTAGAATAAAAGTTTGCTATACTACTGATAGTGGTAGCTAATAGTAGCTACCAACTACTGGTATATACCAGTAGGAAAATTGAAATTTGGTAGAATCTTTATTACTATGGGAGAGTATGGCAAAGGTAGAAAATTGGCCTTCATCAACAAAGTTTAAGCTTATTGTAATTTGGCTTGCCCTTTTTACGATTCTAATAAATAGTAATATTTGCATATACTCAGATAGTGCAGCAGCAATCTTCAATATAGACAAGATCAAAAAGTGAATGGAAATTTAATAAGATTTTTAAAGGAAAAAATTAGAACATTTTAATCAAAATTGCAGATCTTATCAAAGCAAAAAAGATCAATCTTGAACTTAAAAAAATTAAAGAAAATAGTGACAACAAATGGAATGATAGAGCAGATATACTTGCAAAAAAAGCTACTTCTTTAACACACTCAACAAACATTTATTTGGATCTTAATACAAGAATTTCTTTCCCTCTTTTTTGGGGAGAATATAAAATCAAAAAAGCAACCAGGCCTTTTTTTAAAAAGATTTTTAAAATCTGAAATAGCACGAATTGGAGACTAATGAGCTCAATTCTAACCTTAGAACCCAATTCAAACAAGCCCACATTGGATTGGTTCTTATATTGGAAAAGATTAAAAAAGCTTAAAGGTACAAAATGTAATATGTTTAAGAAAAATAAGAAGCTAGCTACACAATTGAAGTGTCTCTTGGAAAGTTTATCTGTTCTCAAAACATTGGCTATATAAAAACTAGATATTTATACAAATAGTGAATATTAAGCTTGCAACATTGGCATAGTAGAGACCTAAGATCACCTAGCTGAATGCGGCGATTACTATAAATTAATGTAACAAAGTATTAAGACTACAACTCTCGATCTGGTATAGTCCAAATTTACGAAAGAAGAAAAAAAGAGATGCCCAAAAAATCTCTTGTCTAAAAGAAGACAAATATTAATAGGCAGGAAAATAGAAAACTATGAATTAAAGGTCTAACCTCAATGGACTTATTTAATAGAATCTTGAATCTTTGAATTTCATCAAAAACAATATCCTATATTACGGAACTTGCTATGTACATAATTTGAAATAGCTTTTATAATTTTATTTGAAAAGACAGATGTATCAAGATTGTTGATTAGGAAAAGAATTATAATATAAAGAAGAAGAATAAAAGAATTAAGAAGACCAAAGAAGCACAGTTAAAGAAAATACTCTAACTATTCGAAAAGAAAATCTAAAAGAGAAGAGGTTGAAATATTTGTAAAGGATAAGGAGAAGTACAATGTATAGTTTGATGTAATAGGGAACTGGATACAAAAGGGTGTAAACCTCTTTTGGACAAGCTCATAAAAGAGTCTATTTCTAGCTTATCTGTAAGCTAGTACGATAAGTTGCACCCAAATAATCTTTAGATAACCAGGCAGAGTTGGGCTTTTATTTAGTCTTAGAAATTATGTACATAGTTTATATATACTACAAACTAAAAGTTTGAGTCACAACAAGACCTGTCAAAGAATAAAAAAAAAATAAAAATTTTGCATACTATGATTATTAATATTTAAAAAAACTATTTATAATTAATATAATTAATAAAACTATAATAATATTATATAAATTCATTATATTGATTTTTATTATGAATATTATATACAGTATATATATATTAAAATATAAAGAGATGTGGCAACTTAGTGTAGTGGTTTAGTCGTCACTTTCTTCAAGCAGCAAGTCTAGAGTTCAAATCTCACTAGCAACAATTTTGAAAAATAGGCCTGTGTACAGTTGACAGCTTTTTATTGGTTAGACTTAGATTAATCTGTAACTTTAATCATACTATTTAGTAATGGAAGCTTCAGCACAATAAATCCAGGAAATCAGAATAACCAAAAACCTATTTGGCAAGTTCTAAGTTTAGAGGTAGTAGTGATCTATAACAGTACTACAAAAGGGCTAAATTCGAACTGGAGTCTGAGATCGAAGAACCGAGTGACCAGATTCTAATGGCTGAGGACATATTAGCTGAACTACCGGGTTGCCACACTGGAGAAAAAAAGCATATATTCCAAAAGTATGAACCAAGGGAAGAGTTTCTTCAGGCATCTAAAGCCTAGGCAGACCGACTCTTCTGAATTGCTGGCTGGAAGTAAGAGAGGAACTAATAAAGAATCTAGGTAAGAAGATGGTTTAAATGCAGGTACTGGGGTTGCTGAGAACCAGAATAAGGGCAAGGAGTATAATAAGTGTCTAATTAAAAAGATTGGTACTTGAAAAACGTCTATAAAATGGCAGCACCCCAAAAGGTGGCATGAGATACAAATATGGAACAGCAGATCAATATACTGTCGGCTCTCCCCAAACCGATACTGTCAAAACCGATAACCTGCCATAATCGGTTAAAAATTGATCCACCAGGCCTGTTCCTTAATCCATACCTAATAATCTGCCATTTTTGATATCCGATAGTCCAAATATATAAGTTCCTGATTCATCATGTATGGCCACATGATTAACAACCAATCAGAATCATGAATTTAATGAGCTATAAAAGATCGATTTTTATAAAATTCATCAAATTTTCTCAAAATTTGACAGATGTTTTCTCTAATTCAAATCAGCTTAAATTTTTATTATAGATAATATATTTATTCATTTATAATATACAAAAATTTTAGCTAATTTGGATTGATAGTTCTTGAAAAACTGCTTGTAAACACTAACAAATTTTAAAAAAATTAACTATCATATATAAGTGATTTCTCAAGAACCATCAATCCAAATTAGCTGAATTTTTAGTATGTTATAAATGAATATATACATTATCTACAGTGAAACTTTGAGCTAATTTGAATGAGTAGTTATCGAGAAAACATCTGTCAAAGTTTGAGAAAATTTGACAAATTTTATAAAAACTATTAGTACTGGTTCTGTAATTTGATTGGTAGATTATCAATCAGCTTGTCATGTGATTTTTTAAATCCGATAACCTCCCAAAGTCAATACAAAATCTGTCCACCATGCATACCAGTTTGGGGAGGGCTAACAGTATACTAATTAGGAAGAAGTTATAGGAACAAGTATGTGAATACATATGTGAGACATGTACTGCTATGTTAGGTTTACCTCGAGAATAGACTAGGTCTATATGGGTTAGTAAGTTTTAAGGCAGGGTGTGAAAGCCAATGTGGGGTGATGCCAATATCTACTTAGTTTAGTGAGAAAACCTTTCAGGTTAGAGGGCCGATGAAGGTAGTTAGAACTAGATAGTTTAAATAGGTACTCCCGTAGTTGGTGTGCAGATATAGCAGATAGTGTAGAACTCTTAGCATAGCACTACTGCTTTGGGCAGACTATTTAAATTAGACACGTGTAGCTTAATATACTATTGTTGTAATTACACTATAAAACTTCATCTATACTCTAATAAAAAGTTTCCCAGGCCAATGAAGATCACTTTAATACCAAAAAAAAAAATTATTAAAATATAAAATGTAGCACATTGTGCCATGTGTGGTGCTAGTATACAGTAAATTATAAAAATAGTGTAATATTTGTACAATTTTATTGACCAGTTTTATATCTTATAGCTGATTTTAAGATGTTTGTTTTTTTATATATTGCTTTCATATTATCCTTTCACATAAAAAATTTTGACTAGTAATTGTAATTAAAATGTAGCACATGTTTTTAAACATATGCTATTGTCCCAAAAGCAGTTAGATATAATTATGTGTTTCCTTGTAGAAAATTAATCTTTCAAAAATAGCTTAATCACATGCAATATATAAACAATCGTCAATACTACAGAGCAATATAGTATATTTCATATACTGCATAGACATTATTATTACAATTAGGTAGATCACTAGATTTTAATATTACAATATTCAATGATAAAATATTGCAGCCAATGTGCATTTGTTTAATAATTTCTGAATATATGGGCTAGGTGCTGAAAAAAGGAATGAAATCAACAAAACAAAAGATCTTCAGAAAATCAATTTTTGTGTTATAAATCTTATAATAGATTATAAAAAAATACAAAATTTAAAGAGCTATACTGCAAAATTTTATTAACACGACTACTTTTGTGTCTTAAGTGAAAAAAGATTCTAATCTTATTCTAAATTAATTTATGTAAAAAAATTTAGTTTGAAAAAATTGTCATTTTCGTTCTTTTTTCCAGCTCCTAGCCCATATTAAAGTTATTTATATAAGTTTCTAATATTCTATTAAAAATAGTTTCATACATCATTAAAAGGTTGTTGGTAGTTAAAGATTCTCCAAAAGTAGTTAATTGATAGCTTCTTGGTAGAGTTCCAATCCATTATCTATTTATCCATTTATCTATGAATATCCAGACATCAAGTAGATAATCGGATAAAATGGATTAACAGAGAATTTATTCAGATTAATACAAGGAGTAAGCAAGGAGTGCATATTGATCTAACGATTAATCTAACGGTTGATGTAATGGGTATTATAATATAATGGCTAAGATCTAACGGTCGTAATCTAACGGTTGATCTAACAGTTGATCTAACGGCTGATAACAGTTGATTTAATAGGTGATATGATATAACTGTTAGTATAACAGTTGATCTAATGGTTGATATAACAGTTGATCTAATGATTGATATAATAAATGCTATGTTATATAACTTTTGATCTAACAGTTGATCTAATGGTTAATTTAACGGTTGATCTAACGGTTGATGTAAATGTTATATGTTCTAACAGTTGACTTAACAGTTGATCTAACGGTTGACTTAATAATTGATTTGGTGAATAGAATTTTGATCTAACATTGATAGCAACTTTCAGACTCATCTCCGCAGGTTTATTGTAATTGATAAACACTTTACCTTTATCCTTTGTACTTCATTTTTGCCCTGCATTTATATAAATTTGGTTATCTAACTTCCATACCATAAAAATTGCTAATGCTATAATTGATAAGTCAGATGAAAGGAAAAAAGTATAAAGCCTTTATTGCCAATGAAACTTTATATATATCTGGAAATCATATAGTTTGTTGGTATACTGTCTTATGAATGTATTTGTCTAATCTGTTCTGGTTTAGTCTTATTAGCTTCCAAAAATTAATTTTTGATATTCATTATCATCCTCCTAATCAGTGATATATGCATTATGAATTTTTTTTTGCAAAATGTTTCCGTGTATAAATCTCTGTGAACGGAATCAACTCAAGATCCAAGGTTATATACATAGTATAATTGTTTGATTTATCTTTCTATTCAAATTGTGATACTTTTACAAGATTTGTCGTAACGAACCATTGGCATAATACCTATAACAATAATATAATCACAATAATTATTTCTTGACACGCCCAAACAATTCAAGAATGAGGGATTTTGTAACCAATTCACAATTCTTGGATAGTTTCATGCTCAATTTTTTTGAATCATGGATAACTCTAAGTACAATATCTCTCCATTTACTATTAATAATGTCAAACCAACATGCAGAATATACAGTTGCGAATCATTATAATCAATTCAATATACTGTCGGCCCTCCCCAAACCAGTATGCATGGTGGACAGGTTTTGTATTGGCTTTGGGAGGTTATCGGATTTGAAAAATCACATGACAAGCTGATTGATAATCTACCAATCAAATTACAGAACCAGTACTAATAGTTTTTATAAAATTTGTCAAATTTTCTCAAACTTTGACAGACGTTTTCTCGATAACTACTCATTCAAATTAGCACAAAGTTTCACTGTAGATAATGTATATATTCATTTATAACATACTAAAAAAATTCAGCTAATTTGGATTGATGGTTCTTGAGAAATCACTTGTATACGATGGTTAATTTTTTAAAAAAATTGTTAGCGTTTACAAGCGGTTTTTCAAGAACTATCAATCCAAATTAGCTGAAATTTTTGTATATTATAAACGAATAAATATATTATCTATAATAAAAATTTGAGCTGATTTGAATTAGAGAAAACATCCGTCAAATTTTG
Organism: Dentiscutata erythropus; assembly: GCA_910591965.1. Taxonomy (NCBI): domain Eukaryota; kingdom Fungi; phylum Glomeromycota; class Glomeromycetes; order Diversisporales; family Gigasporaceae; genus Dentiscutata; species Dentiscutata erythropus. The sequence continues at coordinate 1,009 of CAJVPY010004247.1, read as the reverse complement.
AGGAAATTTGACGAATTTTATAAAAATCAATCTTTTTATGGCTCATTACATTCATGATTCTGATTGGTTGTTAATCATGTGGCCACACATGATGAATCGGGAACTTATGTATTTGGACTATCGGATATCAGAAATGGCAGGTTATCGGGTATGGATTAAGGAACAGGCCTGGTGGATCGATTTTTAACCGATTATGGCAGGTTATCGGTTTTGACAGGATCGGTTTGGGGAGGGCCGACAGTAATTTAAATATCTCATAATCTTAAGTTCAGGATTAATATCTGGTGATTTATTTTTTTCAAAATATTTCTAACATTACATATTGCAGCAGCATTGCCCAATCAGCAGATATCTTACAATATTCAAATTAGTTTTGATAATCTATTTCTACTCCAATTCGATGATGATAACAAACACCAACACCATCCATCGCCGCCGAATCTTCTAACTCAGCTGCTTTCATATAATACTCAAAAGCCTTCTTTTCGTCTTTCATGATATATTGATAACCATAACCAAGATCGCGAAGTTGTTCAGAATCCATTTTATTTAAAGGAAAAAAATCATGCGCTAAATAAAATATTGACTTTAATTGTCCAGAACGTAGCGGAGGTCATTTATATAAAAGTTTTACATTTTTGATTAATTTATTTTATCTAACCGCTTGTACTTTAGTGTAACAAACCCAAAATTTTACTAAATACATAGTCCATGTTTAGTTGATAATTTTTGCTAATTTGGTTTGTTAATATTACTTAATGCCAGCCCAGCTCTAACGCTAATACATTCAACTCCGAATTTTGGATTACCCGAAGTTCGGGTGCAGTATCTCACGAATTATCGATCAGAATCACATAATTTTGGTACCATTCGACTCGTCTCGATGAGACGAATCGAATGGTACTAAATCACATGATTCTAGTCGCATGATCCGGATAATCCGTTCGGATATCCGAATTAAAAAAACGGATATCCGGATATAGCATATCGGATAAATGGATGACGGATT
>CAJVPY010004246.1:0-12877 GCA_910591965.1 Dentiscutata erythropus | reverse complement strand
CAAATTTGTTCATAGATTTGATTAGAAATTTTGATAAGGATTTTGATAATTAGCTGTGAAGCTATTGAATAAGATATGTCAAATGGTAATATGCATTGGATGAGTGGAGAAGGAATAAGACCTTTGAGAGTAGAGTGAAGAGAGTATGAATAGAGAGTAGAAGGATGAAAAAAGAAGGAAGGGTGAGATGAAATTGTATGTATTAAGTAGTTAAGTTCATGAGAAGCAAGATCAAGATTGGCATTCAAAATAGTTTTTGAAATAGAGGAATTAATAATTTGGGATAAGAGATTATAGTGAGAGCAGAGATACCAATAAGAAGTGGAATCGGGAAGATTGCATTAAAAATAGTTAAAAGATGGGAATAAGTTAGGTGAAATAGAATAAAAATGAAAGTGTGTAGGTAGACTATTGAGTAACATTTTAATTTTAAAGGATTTAAGATGACTAAGTTTAGGATTAGTAAAATTGTATGAACGTTTATGATTATTGTTAAAGTAGAGCCATGTAGAATTCCAGTCAATAAGGTTAGAGAAGTGTGACTATTTATCAGTACATATTTGAGAGGACTACATAGGAATAGTATTAGCATTGCAGATATTTTTAATGAAGTGTCTAGAAGGGCTATCAATTGAGAAGTTTTTCCATTGAAGAAGAAAGAAGAGTTGTATATATTAGAATAATTAAACAATAAGATTGGAGAAGAAGTATGATTATTAGCAAGGTGATTAGCTAGATTATTGAAAGTGTCGTTATTGTGGGCTTGGACTTTATGAAAAATTAGATCAATATTATATGCTTTGATAGAGTTAATAAGTGTATGCCAAATTGGCCAAGAATTGAATTTAAAGTATTTAGATGTAGAGTGAGGAGTTTGAAGGAGCTTATTGTACTTGAAAATTACAGATTGGGAATCTGTGTAAATATTAACAGAAGAATTGCGTGAAAGAGTAAAGATAGTAGAAAGGATAGCAAGAAGCTCAGCTTTATAAGATGAGGGCCAGTTAGAGATTTAGGCAGAGAAATTGTGGATAACAGAGTTATTGTAGACTTGGGCCCATTCAATACCCATAGTACATTCATCGGTACCAAGGTTCTTAACAGAGCCATCTGTATAGAAAGTGAACTCTTGATAAAGTTGATTAGCTAAAGCAATTTGTAATAGATTATTGGAAGCAATATTGTTGTAAAAAAGAGATGAAGTAAGAGAGTCTACAATATTAATAGAAGGTAAAGATGAAATCTCGAGTGGGTTTTTGAAAGTAGTAGAATGAATGAGGTCAATATAGTTGGCATTAAGTTTAAGTTAATTATTAGATTTTCTACCAAAGAATTGAGTAGAAAGAATTGAAGAAACTTCAAGTGTACAATGATTAGAAATATGAAAAGAGTTTAAACTACAACTTTGACAAGGCTTACAGGTAATGTGTTAATAGTTTTACATAAATATGCTGTTATATAATTATGATGTAATTATTGCTTCATATCATATATAATATACATATATACATATATACATACATACATATATAAATATGACTGTGTGAAAATAATAGTCATGCAGCATTTAGTTTTGAGACAGTCTACCAACACAGTATTCACGTAATTCATATTTTTTATCAGCACACTTCATTGTACCCAAACTAATAACTATTGAAGCACAATAGCTAAAATGATAACATGAATTAATCATTGCAACTTTTTTGCTGTGTCAGTAGACCATCACAATGAAATTTTTTTTTGAATGGTTATCCATAAACATAATGGTGCTTATCATATATTATGTATGTATTCAAACTGTTAAAAAGTTGTGGTTGAATTATTATTATTACAACATTCTCGTGGTCATCCATATGATTGTCAAAGTTGCAATATTTTGATTTGTTTATATTGTAGTGATCGACCTATAAATTAATGTCATCATATATTTGCAAACGATCTATGAATTAATAATCAATATATAAAATTAACTATTGCGAATCAAGAAACAGAATAACATTATAACTATGATATTTATAGTCACATATATGTAATATAGTACTATAGTATATTGTAATTTTTTTTTTTTTTGCAGCACTCATTTAAATAAATTATTGAAACAGCAAGTTTGTAACAGACTTTTTCTATAGTAGTGCATGTTAATTCTAATATAATGTAACTGAAAACCTTATAGTAACCCACGGTATATATTAAAATAATGCTTTTATATACCACTAGAATAGCGAGTATATTTACAGTAACTCATGAAAGAATTGCGATAATTCTGACATAAACTAACTAGATCTTAGCATATTCCATGTGATAATGAGATGTCGAATAAGTTTTGAAAGAAAATTTTTGCAGAAACTCATAATAGAAATCACGATAGTTTGAATGCACCTAACTCAATCGCATATATATATTATATTTATAGTTTTAATGCAACAAAGTTGTACAACTATCTTATATAACGAATTTTACTTACGCGTGATGATCATACTGGTCCTGTGCAGCATCGCATGCTGCGCAGCTATCTTATTATTTAAATCTAAAATATTATTATACTAATATTTTGTAATATATATAAAATACTTAATTTAAAAAAATTTGTTATAAATTATTAGCACAAATGATATGTAAAACTAGCTTATGTTTTTAAGATGTTTAACTTTTCTTCATTTATAATAGTTTCTTCAATCTTATTTTGAAAATAATGACATAATATCTTTTTAGGTGTAATAGGTTTGAATATGCCAGTAATTTTTCCTCCAATTTTTTTAATTAACTTCTTTAATAAAGTTCTTCCATTAGTGTTCGAAAATACTATAAAAATAATTAATAAATTATCATCATGTATTTTTCTTAATTTTATTGCTGTATTTACAACCTTATCTGCATTATTTTCATATATATCGATAAATGCTATACAATAAGGTGCTCGATTATATAATACTTTATAGTATTTTGCAGCTTCTATTCCTTCTTCATATGTATTAAATAAGTTTATATCGAAGCTATTTTTAAAACAACTCGTTATTGCATCTCTTACACTTTTAAATGGATGAATTAATAATGTACTCTTCATACTATGATTAGTAAATCTCTCGAATACTATTTTTGAGTAATATTTTGAAGCTTTTTGTTCATATCCTTCTGGCACTATTTCAACATTCCATGTAAACCAAAATTTGCTTCCTATTCCTAATTGACTTTCTACACTAATTTAACCTCTATGAATTTCTACATGCCAATAATCCGAATCCTGTACCATCTTGTTGCAAAATCTTTGATCCATCAACTTTTAAATTATTTTTCCAAATATTATTTATAAATTCGGAATTTACACTATTACATATAAGAGTAAATAATAAATTATTAATAATATATGCATAAATTAATGCGTATAATACATATTGATTTTTTTAACTTACCCAGCACCAGTATCACTCAATATAACTAGTAATTTTATATAGGTTTCATCTTTGTTGATTTTTGCACTTGATGATTCAAATAGGACCTTCATTATCACTTCACCCTCTTCAGTAAATTTGATTCTTAATAAAAGATAACTTAAGTATTAATAGATATAAGATCAATTATTTAATTATAAGAAAAAGAAACATACGAGTTTGACAACAAATTCATTAATGTTAATCTTAGTCTATTATAGAAAAATAAATTAATTAATTTTCTTTTTACTTTTTAAGAATAAATATAAGATTACCTTTCAGGATCACTCTTTACATATTTTGGTAAAATATCAGTATCATAATTCAAAGCTAATTCTATTTGCTTAATTCCGGCTCTTTCTCCAAATAATTCGATTGTATTTTCAAATAAATCTAATAAATCAAAAACTTTATTTACTGAAGCATTTTTATGTCCCTCTATATTTAACATATTAGGAATATTATTAATTGTTGATAATATTTTATCAGAAGCATTTAATATGATTTTGTTTAAGTTTTTTTGCTGAACAGTTAATGTTTCATTTTCAAAGGAAGAGCTAATGCTCATAATCGTTCCTAATGGTGTTCTCAATTCTAGATAAAAATCAATAATTACTATATAATATAATTAAGAAAAAAAATTAAAATATTATACAATAAAATATATTTTACCATAGACATATTAGCTAATATCATACTTTTAACATTATCAGCATCTTTAATGAATTTTACTCGTGATTCATTTATTAATTTCTCTTCTAATAATATCATATAGCTAACAGCTAAACGTATTTTAATTGATATTTGTCAAATAGCTCAATTTCTGAATCAGTCCAACTAGTATTAGGTGATCTATGTGCTTTTATTCCCATCCAAGGTCTATCACGTATTTTTAAGGTTAAATATAGCACAGAAACTTGTATGAAAAAATCAACACAATATGTGCTAGGTGAAGCTTCTATTTTAAATTCATAATGGAAGATTTTAATTGATTAATAGTTGCGTTTGACTGTTCAAGTTTAATATCACTTTTTGTAAAATTTTTAAATATCTTTAACAGCTTCTGAAAATGTTTCTTTTAAATCCAATCCAGAAAGGATATTACATGAAATTGAAATCAATAACTGTTTCATTTCTTCCTGTTTACATTGTTGAGATATTAATTGATGGCGAAGGTGTGAAAGCTTAATATTAGTGTGCATACGGGCAATTAATTCTCGAGAATTAAATGGCTTTACTAGGTAATCATCTGCACCATAATCTAGCCCTAAAAATAGTGTGTTAAAATTGAATGTAAATTGTTTTAAAAAATAATTATTTAAGTAAACAATACCAAAATTTTCATCAGCCCTTGCAGTTAATAATATGATCGGGATTAGTCGTGTTGCCATATTAGATATTAGCATATTTAATAGTTCATATCCACATTATCACTATCATCTATTATTTTTGGATTTAAAATAAAATTTTTATCTATAAGTTCATTACTTTGAATAAATTGAAAACTTTCCTCTAAATATAATTGTTTTTTTGTATATAATAGACGTTCTGAGTTTAATTCACTACTTTTTTCATTAATGTAAACTTGGTTTTTTGGTAAGTGTTTAAACCCTGTTAGAAATCAACACTTAAATGTTGTTCCCTGTCCAACTTTTGAAGTTACAGTAATTTCTCCGCCATGATACGTAATTAGCTCTTTTACAAGAGCAAGACCGATTCCATTCCTTCATAACTCATGTTGAGATTTTAAGCGATAAAATCGCTGAAATAGGTTTGAAAGATCACTTTCTGAGATGCCAATGCCTAATTTAATTTTGATGAATAAATGATGCATAAATAAATAGAGTTATGGTAAACTTTAGAGATGGGATCAATTTGTTTCAGTAGGTTATTAGTCGGCAATTTTGTTATTTTAGTTATTGTTGGTGATTTTCAATGTACGCACAATAGTATGCTGAAAGTCTCTGACCAGCCATGGTTGTAACCAATTAAGTATATCTAATGACTAACTGGTTGGTAGCTGGTTAGTCTCCTAACGAACCCATCCCTAGTAAACTTAATACAAAATATTACAAACCTGTATCTGATACTTCAAGAATTATTGTATTTCTTTCACTTTTGTGCTCAATATATAAGCTAACTTTAATTTGTCCACTCCAAGTGTTCTTAAATGCATTTGAACCTTAAAAATGTCGAAATATTTGTATAATAATTTCTGCTCTTTCTTACAATGCGTATTGAGCATAAAATGCGTACAAAGATTATAAACAATTGTTTCAAACATGTCGTGGTCCAGATAAACTTCATCTCCCAAGTCTTGCTTAAAATTTTCAGGATCTGGAATGTCAATAATATAATCTAAACCTAGATTTTCGGCCGTACTATGAAAATTAGAAGCCAATTCTTGAGTAAATCTGGCTATATCCGTTTTATGATAGTGTGCTTCTAGTCGACCATTTTCAATATTTGAAAACTGCAAAAAAATAAAAAAATAAAACAGTATATATAAGTGCAGTTTAGAAATCTAATATAATAGTGATTTATATCGTTTATTAAAAATCAAAATATATATAACTTACTTGAAACAAATTATTAACTAACTTGAGTAATCTATGAGTGTTACGCTGAACAATTTGAAGGTGTGAGTGCATAATTGTCTTTTGCATACATGAATTAATAGCCTCATCAAGTGGTGAAAGTATTAATGTTAATGGGGCTATAAATGATGAGATAAAATTAAGAATGCAATATTTAAAGAGTTATAAATATATAATATGATAATTGAACAGTACTTAGCAATTCGTGACTAATATTTTGAAAAAACACGAGTTTTTGATGATTTAAATTGGCTAGCATTTCTACTTGTTTTCTTTCTTTTTCTTTTATATTGCTATTTGCTAGTGCTGTGCTAACATAATTCACAACCGACTAAATAAATATATATTTATGTGAATATTTCTAAATTTCCAAATATAAAAATAAATCATCCTACTTACTCGTAAAAAGTTTGTATAATCATCGTTAAGTTCACAAAGTGGATTAATACCACATATTAACACAGCAGATAAAATTAGTTCACCCTCGCATGAAATTTTAATTGGAAATAACATCGCTTGAGAACCGTCTTTCAAAAGGACTTTTATATCTTTGTCCTCTTTCACTACAAGATGAATTGGCCAAGATTTACATTTTAAAAATGAATGTTTTGTATTTGATCGTTTTATTTCTATATATACATCATAATTTTCATTTGAGTTTTCCATTAAATTAATTGTTTTAGGTGTTTCTAATAAATTATCGGGTATATTCTAATCCTCATCGCATAAAGTTTCATCCTTGTGGTTAAAAGTAGTGGATATTAGACAAGTAGCACGGGGTTGAGAACATGATATTAATTTATTGTTATCGATAAGATAAATCAATGCAAAAGGAATGTCTCGATCATTTTCACAAAATGATGTCATTACACTGTGACAAGCACTTTCTAAAGAATGGGCGTCTTTAAAAATAATATAATTGAGATGAATTAGTATGTAATTGATTTATTAGCAGATTAAGATAGCTACTAACCATTAATACAATTTGCCAAATCACTAAGGGCCTTTATTCTTCTTTTAGCTATAACTTTGTGAGTCGTATTATGGCTCACACTCAATATAGCCCAAAATGTTCCATCTTCTTTAAAAATTGGGCTCTGTGTAGTAATACTATATAATTCCTCTTTGTAGTTATCATTATGTTGTATAAAGCGGCGATCTTTCTCAAATACGCCTTTTCCGGTCGATTTAATTCTTGGGTTTAAGTATAATTAATAAAATAAAATGCTTGCAAATTTTGCAATAATAGAAAGGAGGTATTTGCACGCTTACTTTCCATATATCGGTTTAATATAGCCAACATGCTCAGGATAACTTTCACCAAATGGTCTTCCAAATGCTAAAATCATCTTTGTTTTTTTATTAAAATATACTTGAAATCATATACACAGTGTTGCACGGGAAATTGAAGTTTGCCGGGAGTCTATCTAACCAGCGAAACTACCCAAACACTGAACTACCTTATCGAAAGAGACGCTTAGATTTGGACGAGCGGGAATGGTTCTAAGGCTTCGGCAATCCTTAGACAAGAAAAATCACGTGATGATCGGTCGACGAAACAATAATCTACCACTGGAACAAACCCGCAAGGAAATCAATGATCCTTGACACGTTGGGATACAGAAATAACTCAACAATAGAATAATCAATGCAATAACGAATACTGAAAACTCAAACTAATCTGGGTTTAATTGAGCGAAGGGTTAACTTTAGCCAGCGTAACGGTTACGTTTAGAACGGGGTTTACACAATTGACAAAGGTTTAGTTTTATTGAGGGACAGAATTATGACCAAATTGTACGTGAAAAGGAACAATGGACAAGCCAAGGGCGCTTGTATTATGAAGGAGATAATGATTTGTATCGTATGAACGACAATACTCAAAGGGGCGAATTTGCCCTTTATTTATAATAAAAAAATGCATAGTAAAAAACTAACAATACTACCTAAAGACCCAATACTAAGATTAATGTCCTTTCCGTCATTATTAACGGAATTCTCTATACTACCCAAAATATCGTTATAGACGTTATTGTTAATATTGCGGGTACTAACAGTAAGGCCAGGATCGTCAACAATGGCAAAACTGACAAAACTGGCAAAACTGTCAGTACCGTGATTAACGGGTTTCCTTATGTCAAGAAAATCCCGGGCTGAAGATCACTGTAGATCTAATTCCGAAGCCAAAACATTCAATTTCTTTAAACTTCTAGCGGCGATTTCTCAGTAACCACTCGATCAAATTTGTTAGAAGTTTTTATTTTGATTCTATATATTTGTAAAATTAAAACAAAAAAAAGTTCATTAAATTTGGTCAAGTAGTTGTCGAGAAATCTTCGCTAGAAGTTTTGAAAAAGCTTGAAATATCTTGGAAAAAAAAATCTAAAATCGGCAAATTTTTTCTCTTTGAAATTCTAAACGATGATTTCTCAACACCCAGATATCCAAATTCAATGAAATTTTTTTTATTTTGATTATACAAGTATCTAGGATTAAAATAAAAAAATTTTACAGAATTTGAATAGACAGATGTTGAGAAGTATCGATTAAAAGCTAAAAAAAAATTTGGCCTCAGCTTTCTTTATTGCGATATCTAAACTTTGAACGAAGATAACTCAGCCGTTACATAATCGAATTCAATCAAAATTTTTTATTTTAATTCAGTGAGATTATAGAATTAAAATAAAAAATTTTGATCAAATTTGATTATGTAATGGCCGAGTTATCTTCGTTTAAAGTTTAGATATCCGTAATAAAGAAAGCTGCGGCCAAATTTTTTTAAACTTTTGTCGATATTTCTCAACATATGTCTATTCAATTTCAATAATTTTTTTTTATTTTAATTCTACCAATTTGCAGAAACAAAATAAAAAAAAATCATTGAATTTGGATAGATGGCTGTTGAACAACTGTCGATTAAAGTTTATGTAAATAATTTTATTGCAACATTCTTTTTCTTAAATTTTTTACAAAACTTTAAAAGATGATTTTTCAACACCCATGTATCCAAATTCAATGAATTTTTTTATTTTGTTTTTGCAAGAATTTAGAATTAAAATAAAAAAATTTTACTGAAATTCAATAGGCAGATATTGAGAAATATCGATTAAAATTTAAAACAAAATTTGGTCGCAGCTTTTTTTTTATGGATATCTTAAATTTGAACGAAGATAACCGGCCATTACATAATCAAACTTGATCAAAATTTTTTATTTTAATTCTGTGCGATTGTAAAATTAAAATAAAAAAATTTTAATCAAATTTGATTAGGTAACAGTTGAGTTATCTTTGTTCAATTTTTAGATGTCCGTAATAAAAAGCTGCGGCCAAAATTTTGTTTTAGCTTCTAATTGTTTTTCTCAACACCTGTCTATTCAAATTCAGTAAATTTTTTTTTTATTTTAATCCTAAGTACTGGTAGAATCAAAATAAAAAAATTTTCATTGAATTTGGATATCTGGGTGTTGAGAAATCATCGTTTAAATTTCAAAAAGAAAAAATTTGCCGATTTTAGATTTTTTTTTCCAAGATATTTCAAACTTTTTCAAAACATCTAGCGAAGGTTTCTCGACACCCACTGAACCAAATTCAATGATCTTTTTTTTATTTTAATTTGACAAATACATAGAATCAAAATAAAAAAGTTTTTACTAAATTTGATCGAATGGTTACTGAGAAATCTTCGCTAGAATTTTAAAAAAATTCAAAAATTTCAAAAGGATTTTCAATTTGATTCTGATTGGTGAATATTTGGGCTCCGGAATCAGATCGGAAAGGATTAAAATTGTTACACAAACTTTTTAATTGTTCACGTGAAATTTAAGAATTTATTTTTGCCTACGAAACCAATTTTTATGCTCTAATTATGAATTAAAAAAATTTTTGCAAAATTTTTTGGAATTTGATTGATTGTTGCGTCAGAATTTGTTATTGGGCATTTGATTTTTTGTCGTAGTTAATTTTTTGACAAATAAAAGAAGTTTTTTTTTACAATTAATAAAGATTGTCATGAAACGAATATGAAAATTTGTAATTTTTAGGGTGTATTATCCTAGTTCTGTAGTTTTTTTTTAGTGATAGGATAGAATCTAAGGTTAGAGTTGCTTAGAAAAGAGTATAAGTAGATTTCAGTAGGGTTTATACTTGCAAAAAGAGATCCAAATTTCACCACCATCCGATTTCACGATCATCCGCGACAAAGATAATCTAAAATTTTGTAGGATAGTATTTTTAAAAGTATAACTAGAAAACAAATAAAAGATAAAAACTATAATCTAATGTTAACGTTTTAGATTCACACTTACATTCTAAAAATGAATTTGTTTAATAATATATATGTGAACTTTTGTAATTATAACTAGAAAAATAAATTTGATTATTCTGAGACTAAACTATTCTCCTATTGAATTTATTAAATTCGCGTATTCTCAATTTTGAATAATTTTAAAGATAATTATCATAATAAAATTTGATCTATTCAATATTAAGTGTTAAATTTTGCCCGGATTTTATCTAAGTAGTTTGAATAACAAAAGCCACCTGATGGACACACGTGTATTTATTTTTTGGTTTAAAAAAATTGAAAAATAAGTCATAATGAGAAGAAAATAACAGAAAATTAGGCACTTTATTAATTCAGAAAAAAAAGCTTACAATAATGTAAAACTATCAGAAAAAATTAATCTCCTAATTAAAAGCCGGGGACTTTAAAATTTATAGTTGTGTTTACGCAAAGTCCTCCAGTCAATGCATTTTCATCTTCAAAACTAAGATAATTATAATAAAGGTCTAAAGTAGTTAGATTAGAATTTTTGTGAAGCGACTTTAATAATGTTTCTATCCCTTCAAGATCAATTTGATTGGCGTGAAGATCTAAAGTAGTTAAAGTAGTGTTTTTACGAAGTGCTTCTGCTAGTGATATAGCACCCTCAGAGCCAAATCAATCAGTGAAGTGTTTACGCAAAGAGCTTCTGCAAGAGCCTTCACACCTTCAAAATCAATAAGATTATATTCAAGACGTAAAGTAGTCAAAGCGTTATTTTTGCAAAGAGCTTTTGCCAAAGCCCTTAATCCTCTAGATCCAATTTCATTCTCACTAATAGATAATTCTGTTAAAGAGGTATTTTTATAAAGTGCTTCTGCTAATAATTCAGCACCCTTAAAACCAAAGTGATTACTATCAACGCGTAAAGAAGTTATAGTAGTGTTTACATAGAGAGCTTCGGCTAATGCTTTTGTTTCTTCAAGATCAATTGTACCAAATTGAAGAATCAAAGAAGTTAAAGCAGTATTTGTATGAAGAGCTTTCATTAATGAATTGATCCCTTCAGAGCAATAAAAATTGCCACCAAATTTATAGTAGTTAAACTAGAGTTTTTACGAAGAGTCTCTGCTAATATTTCCAAACACTTAGAATCAAGATTATTACGAAAAAGATTCAAAGACGTAAGATTAGGGATCATACAGATTGCCTTAATTAATGCTTCGCCTTTAATAAAATCAAGTTGATTATGAGAAATATCCAAAGAAGTTAAAGTAGTGTTCTTACAAAGAGCTTCTGCTGTTGCGCTCCATCCTTCAGAATTAATACCTGTGTTTTGAGAGAGATTTAAAGAAGTTATAAAATTTATATGAAGAATCTCCACTATTATTCTTATTACTTCCGACTCAAATTTGTTTTTACAAAATTCTAGAGGTAAAATTGGTAATTGTAGCACTGTTAGATGGGTTTTTATTAAAAATGATACGATTAAAACTAAAGGCTTTAATTTTTCTACTTTTTCGTAAAAACATTTCGATTAGAGAACATTTCACAGCCAATATAGGTAGATGAGTATAATCATAGGAAGTGATTAAAGAACAAAACCTAATGGTAAATCCTGTTTCCATAATGAGCCAGTTGGAAATTGGAAAGGTCAAATAAGAGTCATCAACAGATGTAATATAACTTGTATAGTCAAATAATAATTGGTTTCGAAATTTTGGAACGAAAATAAACTTCTGTAATGAGTTCGGGGGTTGTTAAAGATTTAGTGAAGGCACTCGTTTGGTAATGTGTTCATTTTTTTAAAAGGTAACAGGTTATGTAAACATTTGATGGAAATTTATGGTGATCGAATATTTATCGGTTATGGTTGTTACGCAAATTTTTTATATTGTTCATGTGAAATTTGAGAATTTTGCCAAACCTAATTAAAAAAATTTTTGCAAATTTTTTTTGAATCTTATTGATCGTAGGATAGTATTTTTAAAAGTATGCCTTTTATTATAACATTTTGGATTCAGTGGGATCCAGTTATTTCATCATCTGCAGAGGTTGCAAAGCGCAATAATTCTGAAATTGGTGATGCTGAAATTTGGAGATCTCTATAACAACTCCAATCCTAAATCCTAGCCTGATTCTAGAAAACAAATAAAAGATATCCTTAAAAATTATAATTTAATGTTAACGTTTTAGATTCACACATTATAAATGAATTTGTTTAATAATATATATGTGAACTTTTGTAATTATAACTAGAGAGAGCTAAAGAAATAAATTTGATTATTCTGAGACGGATCGTAGAATTTAATTACTAATATAATATTTTTATAAAACAAATTATTTTAACATTGAATTTAATTAAAGTTCGTGTATTCTCAATTTTAAATAACTTTAAAGAGAAGGATTTTATTTTTTATTGCACCTGCAATGTATTGCACCCTAGCCATATCTCAAAATTTTACTAGGTAACCTGTCATGTGACTAACAAAAAATGATTGTTACACAATTTTACCTAACCCTAACCCTTAAACTCTAACCCTAACTAATCGTAACTTTACCTAAAATTTGCTATATCTCAAAATTTTACT
>CAJVPY010004245.1:0-12878 GCA_910591965.1 Dentiscutata erythropus | reverse complement strand
AGATTTTAAAATATATTTTTTACTTAATAAATATATAGCTAAAATTAATATTCAAAATTTTATTAAAAAATTTAAAAGTTAAAAAAATTAGTAAAAATCTTCGCAGGCAAATTTGCCTGTGTTACAATTTAAGGGATAACAAATTACAGTATATCATATCTTATTTTTGCATACTAATGCTCATGAGTGTTATTTCAAATAATAGCCCAAATTGGGCCAAAATTTGAAATTATACCTTTGCATGTTATTATATAAAAATATGATATTTATAATAAAGTAAAAATTTTAAATGACCAAATGATTTAACAAGTCATTTCATCTTTTAAATGACTAGTAACTAGTTATTATTTATTTGAGTCACTAGGTTATTTCAGGTCACTTACCATCCTTGCCATATAATGATATTCCACATAATGAAGATCTAACAACATATATTTGTCTAGATTACAGGTCTACAGAAGTTTTTAAATTAATTTGAAACTAATAAATAAATGCTTAGATGCAAAACCTCAAAATAGACCAACTGCTGAAGAACTAGCTAATATGTTGGGTCAATTTTTGAACCCAGAAGATAGTAACTACAGGATATTTATAAAGTATACAAAACAGGAAAGTCTTGAAAATTATTAGATAGTAAATATAGTAAATTAGATTGGGCTTCTATAGTTAATCAAAATATGGTTAGTTTTTACATTACTAATTTTGGTTTATGTAGACCAGTATCACAAGACTCAAATTCTAAAGAACTTTTTGGTATACTTCTGTATATTGCCTAGAAGTGCTGTATTTAAATGGAAAGGAATATACCCAAAAATCAGATATTACTCTTTTGAAACAATTATATCAGAAGGTTTTATTAGATTTTTTCCATATTATGATATTTCACACAACGAAGATTCAGCAACATGTATTTGTCTAGATTACAGGTCTACAATTAAATGCAAAGTTCTTCAATTACTTTTGGATTTGATAAATAAATACTTAGACGCAAAACCTCGAAACAGACTAATTGTTGAAGAACTAGCTAATATGTTGGGTCAATTTTTGAACCTAGAAGATGGTAACTACAGGATAGTTATGGAGTATGCAAAACAGAGAAGTCTCAAAAAACTATTAGATAGTAAATATAGTAAATTAGATTGGGCTTTTATAGTTAATCAAAATATATTTAGTTCTTATATTACTGATTTTGGTTTATGTAGGCCAGTATTACAAGACTTAAATTCTAAAGAACTTTTTGGTATACTTTTGTATATTGCCCAGAAGTAGTGTTTGTAGTCGATTTTGCATTAGTTGATAAAATTGGCTTAGCCAGCTTAGTCAGTCAATTTTTTAAAAAATCGACTTAGTCGACTACACAATAAGTTATATATATTCATTAAAAATTTAGGCCAGTTTATACTAGAATTCGAAAATTTCTGAAAAAAAAATCAACAAACATAAAATACGAGCAAGGCCAAGACAAAAAATTTGAGGAAATCTCTGATAGCTTCTGAAGTTTAATCAAATAGAACTTCGAATAATCGACTTTGACTTAGCTAGCTAAGCCGATTTTTAAATATCGACTTAGTCAAGTCGATAAATAATGGTCAACTACAAACACTACCCAGAAGTACTATACACAAACGGAAAGGAATACACTCAAAAATCAGATATTACTCTTTCGAAACAATTATGTCAGAAGTTTTTATTAGATATCTTTTATATCATGATATTCTATACAATAAAGATCTAGCAACATGTATTTGTTTAGATTACAGGTCTATAGAAGTTTCTAAAATTAATTTGAAACTGATGAATAAATGCTTAGACACAAAACCTCAAAATAGACCAACTGCTGAAGAACTAGCTAATACGTTGGGTTAATTTTTAAACAAAGAAGATAGTAACTACAGGATGTTTATAGAGTACGCAAAACAGAGAAGTCTCAAAAAATTATTAGATAGTAAATATGATAAATTAGATTGGGCTTCTATAGTTAATCAAAATATGTGTTTTTACATTACTGATTTTGGTTTATGTAAACCAGTATCACAAGACTCAAATTTTAAAGAACTTTTTGGTATATTGCCCAGAAGTTAGAAATTTGACCCACTTACCCGCCAACTCATGATCTGTGATTTTGATATCTAATCTGGAAGAAGTTATGCTTAACCAGTTTTTATTAAATTTTTTTATTTTTTTTTTTTTTACTTTTCGTCAATTCCTTTTTATTCATTATATGCTTATAAGTTTATAAGTTTTTTGATATCAGTATTGAAATATCTAAAAATTTTAAAAATTTAGATATATAATTTATTACCAGAGATATCTAGTAAAGTAAGATGTTTTAACTTGGATATTTCCAAAGAAATATATATCAAGTTGTTATAATTTATATAGAGAGTTGTGAGGAAGCCATATTAGAATAGTTCTTTACTAATATTTTTGAGGCCCATACCACCCAGATCAATAGTTATCTATTGTTGAAAAGGTAGATCATGTTTATCTCTATTGGACTCTTTTTTTGAAAGCATGCCATTTACAGAGAACCTGGGTTACTCAATTATTTTTAACAAATTGGTTTTGTACTCAGATAATGCTTTTTTAAATGGGTAACCCAGAGAAAAAATTTATAACAGGTTGAATCTCTACCAGAAGTACTGTATACAAACAAAAAGAAATACACCCAAAAATCAAATATTACTCTTTCAAAACAATTATATCAGAAGTTTTTATTGGATATCTTCTATATCATGATATTCCACACAACAAAGATCTAGCAACATGTATTTATCTAAATTACAGGTCTACAATTAAATGCAAAGTTTCTCAATTACTTTTGGATTGGATGAATAAATACTTAGATACAAAACCTTGAAACAGACCAACTGTTGAAGAACTAGCTAATACGTTGGGTCAATTTTTTGAACCCAGAAGATGGTAACTACAGGATGGTTATGGAGTATGCAAAATATAGAAGTCTCAAAAAATTGTTAAATAGTAAATATAGTGAATTAGATTGGGCTTCTAAAGTAGCAACCTTATATTATATAGCTAATGAGCTTAATACAATTCATGAAGCTCATAAAGATTTTTATTCTGGCAATATAGTTAATCAAAATATGTTTAGTTCTTATGTACTATATATAAACATGTGCCCTGTAGTTGCTAAAACATTGTAGATAATATGATTACACCTTTCTCAGTGCTTTATATACATCATATAGTTATAGTTTTAGGATTAGTGTTGGGTTAGATAGGATTGGTACTGTGCTAGGGTTAGTTTAGTTTGATTAGTTTAGTATGTTAGAGTTAGAGCTAGAATTAGAATTAAATAGTTAATTTTAGATGGTGTTATTTTGAATCTGTTATGCAAATTATTACACATAATTGTTTTTTTTTTTTTTACTTGATTAAAAATTTTTTTAAAAAAACAGTATAGAAAACTCAATTTTTATTATTCAAAAAAAAAAATAAAAAAAATACTACTAAATCTTATACTATATATAATTCTAAAACCAAATCTAACCACTACTATATTAGCTATAATATTCCAAAGTCCTAAATATAACTACTACTTCTAATATCTCGAATTTAATTATTATGCTATATTCAGTTCTAATATGCCAAATCTAACTATCATGCTGCATCTCAAAATTTAACTATTATACTACATACAATCCTAACATCCAAATCTAACTACTATACTATATTAGTTCTCATATCTCGAATCTAACTATGTTTAGTTCTAATACCCTGGATCTAACTACTGTGCTATGTCTAGTTCTAACTATTGTGCTGTATCTAATGTCTGAATCTAAATACTATAGTTGATACTGTCTAAATGCATACTGTCTAATTGCATATACTCTCTAAATGCATAAAAAATTTTGGCTTTTAATTATTAATACAAAAATAGTTCTTATAACTTAAATGTATATATTGTCTATATGCATAAAAAAATCTTCACAAATAGTATACAATTAGACAGTACTGACTGTATACTAGTTTATATTATGTTATATCTAGTTCTAACTACTGTGCTATATTTATAGTTCTAATTAAGACAGTGAAGATTCTAATATAATGATTAAACTTAATATTTTTGATGATAAAAGTTCAAATTTCCAAGAGTGGCACTAAGACAATGAAAGCCTTAAAATCAAAATCTTTAGCGATTATATTAGTGAAGTTACTAGTTTTTTTTTTTTTGATATTAAAATAACCTCTTTGGCCGGGAAATGTTTTATTAGATAGTTTTGTTTTTCAATTACAGTAAGAGTACATCTAGCCACATGTGCACTTTTTGGGTACCTAATTTATGTAGTCTACCCGAAGGTTCTACACTATTTGCCATACCTGTACCCCAACTAAAGAATATCTATTTAAACTCTCTGCCTGTTGTGAAAGAGTAAATGAACTCTACTAGTTCTATTTTAGGGTTATGGTTAGTAATAATCCTGAATTATTAGTACAGGTAGCACAAATCATTGGAAATTCTGGTTATTCAATAGATATTAGAAATTTCACTAGATAACGAAAATAAATTTTTATTCTCATTATCTATTAGATAGCAAAAATAATGTAGCATTTAAAGAATTCTTCTATATGTAAAAACAATTATATAAGGAGCACTTTTTTTCAATAAAATACAACTCTATGGAGTTTTAAAACCCAAAAACTCAATAACTTCGAAGCTCTAATAGTACAAGTTATTTATCTTTTCCCTTTGTCTCTAATAAATCATACAATTAACCTTGTAATTGTCCCAATATTGTAAAACAAACTGTTACTTTGTCATATAGTCCCTGTAGAGTCTAATCATCAAAATCCGAGTAGAAGTGTTAACTCTAAGTTCTTTAATTCTAAAAACCTTGTCCCTAAGTTTCCCAACTCTTAAAAAGAAATAAGAAATAAAGAATTGAAGTAATTGAAATTCTTAAGCATATATTTATATACCTGAGATGCATTGTTAGCACAAATTAGTATAACAATTGATCAATTAATTAAATTGACCTTTGTGACATAATAACCCCATGATATAAATAGGAGATTATTTTTTATACCCCCTAATTTATTAACTATACCCCCCTGTGGATTTACCTTTTTTCAAACTTTGCATAAAGATATCACAACAAACACCAAGCCAATTTCGATGAATTTTTTTTCTTTGCATTCTACAGGTTTGTAGAATTTAAATAAAAAAATTTGTCAAATTTGGCCCAGTAGTTGCTGAGATATTATTCTCAAAGTTTAAAAAAAATCAAAACGTCTATCAAAACAAATAATCCAAATTTTTTTTAAACTTTGAATGAAGATACATCAACTCTTTTCAATGATCACTTGGACCAAATTTTTCTATGAAAAAAAAGTCAAGTTTGGATACTGGAAAATAGAGGCTACCTATAGTTGGTAGACAACAGGAGTGGTTTTTATAAAGATTAACTTTTTGTACTTTACGGGGACTCCTTAATATATTCGACATACAAGCCAAAAGTGTTTTTATACAAGATAACTGGCTAGGAAAGTGTGCTCTTGTATATAAAATTTTGGTGGGGATTATAGTTTTTTTTCATTAATAAAGCATACTATTGCGAAATAACTAAAGAACAGTAAAGAACTTGCTATTCTCAAGCCACACTCTTTTACCTAGCCAAGTGACTCCTCTTTTACTCACTTCTGCTTTCTTGCTAGCCTTCCAAAATTTTTTACAAAAAGTGGGGATTTGGCTTACCCTCTTCAAAAGATTGGCATTGTTTACTTCCCAAATCTGGACGAATCGGCGAAATGCAACCACATGTTTGTTTACAAATGAATATGGTGCTACTTTAAGGGATTCGTCTTGAGAACTCTAATTATAGCAGCAGGTGGCTTAAAACACAGGTTCTCAAACAATGGCAGCACCTGGCTCAAAATATGAATTAGAACAGGCAATGAAGCTATCCAGAGTTAGTGAGAAGGTTGGAAAGTAAATTTAATGATAAAGCGAAGCTTTACAATAGAGATATACAAATATTGCATTTGTTATATAATTTTATACTTGCCTGGCATGGGTTATAATAGTGCTTCATAGATTGTTATATTTCTTTTTGTTTTTTTTTTTTTTTGCAATTTGTGTCTGTTTTTTTTTTTTTTTCTGTTTTTCTTTTTCTTTTGTTTTTATACAACCTTTTTTGAAAACTTCACCCTTTTGTCTTATGCCCCTTGAGAAGAAGAAAGAATTAGAAAGGAAAGTTTAACAGTCATGAATAGGCTACACAATAGCTAGTAAAGTATCTAAGGGGTATCTTTATAGTATAAAATCCTTAGAAAGTTTTGGATTCTGAGAGAAGAGAACAGTTGTTATAACAAGTCGACTTGGGCAGTATGCTTGGGTAGCTTTTATTAAATAGAACCATATTCATAAAAAATTGTTGTATTCACGTATAATAGTTATGTGAGGTTCACATGAATAAAGGCATGACTGTTTAAAAAAAAAAATAAACTTTGAACGAAGATATCTTTGCAACTACTAGGCCAAATTCAGTGAAATTTTTTTATTTGAATTTAATGAATCTGTAGAATGCAAGGAAAAAAAATTTATCAAAATTGGCTTGGTGGTTGTTGTAATATCTTTGCTCAAATTTTTAAAAAAGCCAAAATTTATATTAAACTAAAATCTGCGCCAAATTTTTTCAAAGTTTGGGCAAGGATATCTCGACAACCACCAAACTAAATTTGATGAATTTTTTTATTTAAATTCTATGAATATGTAAAATGCAAAAAAAAAAAAAAAAATTCATTGAAATTGGCTTGTGGATGTTGAGATATCTTCGTTCAAAGTTTTAAAAAGAACTCAAAATGTATATCAAAACAAAAGCTGTACTAAACTTTTTTTCAAAATTTGCACGAAGATATCTCAACAACCACCAAGCCAAATTCGATGAATTTTTTTTATTTGCACTCTACAGATTCGTAGAATTCAAATAAAAAAAAATTTATCAAACTTGGCTTAGTGGTTGTCAAGATATCCTCGCTCAAACTTTGAGAAAATTTTGGTACAGATTTGGTTTTGATATATATTTTGGCTTTTTTTAAAACTTTGAGTGAAGATATCATGACAACCACCAGGCCAATTTCAACGAATTTTTTTTTTTAAATTCTACAGGTTTGTAGAATTTAAATAAAAAAAAATTCATCGAATTTGGCTTGGTAGTTGCAAAGATATCTTCACTCAAAGTTTAAAAAAAATTTGAATTGTTTGTTTTGATAGACGTTTTGATTTTTTTCAAACTTTGAGCAATTATATCTCAGCAACTACTGAGTCAAATTCAACAAATTGTTTTTTATTTGAATTCTACAAACCTGTAGAATGTAAAGAAAAAAAATTATCAAAATTGGCTTGGTGGATAACATGATATCTTAACTCAAAGTTTAAAAAAAAGATAAATTTGTAGAGGTATAGTTAATAAATTAGAGAGGTATAAAAAATAATTCTCTATAAATACCAGACTAGTAAATTAAGCCTCAAATCTATGATACCTGTGACGCAAGAATCTTAGATTGGATTAATTTATCGATCATTGTAGCTATAATTCTAGTGACATCATATGTGATACATGTGATGATCGTTAAAAATTTTAACGATCATATTGAAGTTTGAAATATACAAAATCTTGAATTAAAGAAAAGAACTATAATTATTTTCTAGATAAAGTACAATAACAACTACTACAAGTATAATTTGGGTTTATACTTATTTTAACTACCAAATACGCTGTAGCAAGACTTGACAAGAATTTGAGACTTAGACCAAGTCTTTCTACACCTTTTTCTGTCTGTAAAATCGAAGTCTTTAGAATCTTTGAATTATAAATTAATAGCTTTTTTTTTTTTTTTAAATATTAAGGTGAGGCCTTGCTCATATCTTTATTGAATAATTTATAAAAGTAGTTATATAATAAAATTATATAAAAAACTTAACTTGTATAAAAACAAATAAATATAAATTATATGCAAAAATAAGAGCTCAGACTAATTTATCTGCAACCTAAACCTACTAGAGTGGCCAAGACTCACCTAGATTTGAAAAACTTTATACAAATCTAGGTGAGTCCTGGATAAGTATAAAGTTTTATAGGAGTACTATAAGATATGTAAGATGTAGATTTTTTGTTATGTAAGTAAGTATAGTATTTTAAAAGAATTTAAATGAAGATAAAAGAGAAAAGAAAAAGAAAATAGTAATATTAATAGTTTTGTATAAATTAAATAAGTTGAGTAATTTAAATTTAAAAGAAAAAGTTTAAAAAAGTAAAAAAGAGTAGAATTAATAAAAGAAAGTTAAAAGTTGAATATTCAGTTATAGTCGGTAATGCTTCCTCGGTGCACTGGGCCTAGCATGCTACTGGTGGTAATTGAATGCATAGCCCTGCAGTACTATATGCCATAACCACTATATACAACAGGTAAGTTATGAAAATCAATTTTGTACACTTTAAGAGTGATAGGATTTGCTAATCGGTTGCTTAATTTGGCTTTGTATTGATTTTCAGAGAATTTTGAGTTGTACAATATAAATTGGTTTTGGATTTAAGATTTGTAAAGTGTTTGTTAAAGTTTTTAACAAAATGAGTAAGCATAGTTATTTTTGTAGCCATTTAAAGAAGAGTTTTAAGCGAAGTTTACCACCAAAAAAAGTAAAGAGTTTACTTGAAGATGAAGTTGTAAAGTTAACACAAGAGGAGGAAGCACTTTTGTTTCAAAGTAAAGTTGTGAAAAGTACAAGTAAGATTTCAGTCAAAAGATCTAAGGAGAATTATCTATATGAGATTTTTGGAGTTGGTTTCTCAAGAGTAGAAAGGTATGTAATTATACTGTATATGTTAGTTTGTAATAAAAATATATTTTCAAAATAACTAAGAGAGAATACTATAGTTTATGAAATGAGGAAGATAGTGTAAAAAAAAGATTAGAAGAAATTAATAATCGTATATATGAGCAAGAATTAAGGCAAGATTCTGATAGTCATGTTTTGAGTTTTTTGCATGATCAGAATGAAAAGTTTTCACAAGGGTTAAAGAGAATAAGAGTATTACGACAAGCAGAAAGCTTTGGTAAAATTAATAATAGTGAAGATATGGTAGAAAATAGCTAGAATAAAAAAAAACTTTGTTTGTTTGTTTAGTTATGTAATAAGTTCTAGTTAAATTGTTTAAAATAAAATAAAATAAAGTTGAAGTTGTTATTAAAAATGAAAATAAGTTTTGAGTAAATAAATTAAAATTATAATTTAAATTTAAAAAAAGTTTAAAAAAGCAAAGAAAAGAAAAATCAAGAAAAAGAAATTTAAGAAGAAAGAAATAATGAATCAGGGATTTCAGGTACTTGAAAATTAGAAATCATTTTGGGAGAAGGTGGGAATAAATCAGAAGTTTCAGGTATTTGGAAGTTTAACAAAAAAAGATCAGTATTAATTGTTGGAATTTGAAGTTTTTAGAAATATATTTTATAGCTTGTAGGAGATAAAATTGATAGTAATTAGAAAAAATTGAAGAAATTGAATGAGTAGAGAATTGTATAATATTAAAATAAGCTAAAATGTTAGCAAAATAATAAGGATTTGTAGAAATAGAAGAAGTATATTGTAGTGCATTTTTAAGATTAAAATTGGTTATATTATCATTTGTAGTAGCTTGCTTAAGAAATTGTTAAAAAAAAGTATAAAAGAAAGAGGTTTTACATTTGAAATTAGTTGAAGTATTGTTAAGTTGAATAAATTGTTGTTCTGCTTGATAAGCTAGTTCTTTAAGAGATTTGAAAGAAATAGTTTAAATAATATAGCAGATAATGATTGATTTGTTCAAAGCTAAAAAAATCTAAATCAGGGTTGGTATATTTTAAAGTAGTTGGAAATTGTATAAAGGATTGTTTAAAGAAAAAAAGGTTAAACTATAAAAAGTATGTGTTGTATTGTTGGAAAAAATGTTGCAAGTAGAATTTGTGCAAGTATGTAAATAGTGTAAAGCAGCTTTAATTGATGTATCAGTACATTCTTGTAGTAAATTAATTGATATAGATTGGTAAGAATCTGGAAGTAATCATTTAAAATTATTAGAAAGAAAGGTAATAGTTTGGAATTTGATATGATTATAAACTTTTTGCTGATTGATATATAAAAATTGTTTTTTATAAATATTATAAAATTTAGTAAAACAGGTATCAAAAGGTGCACAATATGTTTTAAAAGAAGAAATACAGAATGTTTGAAAAAAATATTGTAGATCAATGTTGAAGGTAATATAAATATTATATTTAGAATTATGTTTGATTTCTAGTGATATAGAGTTAAAATTATGGTGGATGATATCAAAATGTAAACTAAGCTAAATAGGTTTAAGATTAAGATCAAGATAAAATAGAGTATAGTTAATGGTTTGATATTTATTATGAAAAAAGAGATGTAAACGAGCAAGATTAATTGCAATATGAGCACATTGAGAAATAGAATATAGGGTAAGAAATAGTGTAAATAAAAGATTTTTTGTAGTTTAGGCTTGTAAAGAGAACAGTAGTAAAGTTGAAAAGAATATTTTTAAAAGTGAAATATAATAATTCAGGTGAAATATTGGAATTTAAAGAGGGTGTATTAGAGATATTTTGATAAATAATATCAAAAAGAAATTGTGGTTTTTGTAAAATCATATTTTGTAGTAGATTATTAAAGTTATTACAAATAGGTTGTTGAGAAATAGTTGAAGTACGAGTTGCATATTCAGGATAAAAGTTTTGGAGAAAAGGTTTAATAAAATTTAAAACATTAATTCCAAGAGAAGTTGGGAATTGTGTTAAATTTTGAGCATCTGAATTGATTAGAAATGCTTGAAACCAATCAAGCATGTTACTAGAAAGCTTATTGTGAGGAAATTTTTGTTGAGTCATAGTTAATTTAGAGTATAAATACTAAAAATAAAGAGAAAAAATTAATAAAAGAGTATAAATAGTTTGAAAAATGAATCTTGATGGTATTTTTGATCAGGTGATTTTGGATTCATTAGAAGCATCTTGAAAGACTATTATTTTGGTAGTTAAATCATCTAAATTGGTTAGGTAGATCAAAGTTATTAAATTTTAAAGATTTTGTAATAATAGTAGATATAATTGTTAATATATATAAAATAGTAGATAAATATAAAGATATACAGTAGATGAAATATAAGTTATAAATGTTCAATTTTTGTAATTTTAGGGTGCAGATTGTGTAAAAATCATGTGCAGAAAATTTGGGGTATTGAGGTAGTAAAGTTAGCTAAAAAAGGTTATTATATAAATAGTAAGCTTTTGTGTAATAATTAGCAAATTTGTGTAAAATTGATTGTTAGAATGAAAAATATAAAAGGAAATTAATATTTCTGTAATATAAAGTTAATTTGAATAAATTTGGAAGTGATTGGATATTACACAAAAATCGTATATAGTGAAAAGTACAAAAAAAAGACAAAGAAAGTTGTAAAGAGTGAGTAAAAGAGAGTTAAAATATTTTAAGAGTAACTTTGTCAATTTTGATGCTACAGAGATGAAATATTGCTTATTATGATAAGGAAAGTATGTAAAGCAACTTTTATTAGACTTAGTGTAGAGGTTTAGATTCAGATTAAAGAGTAAATAACAAAAGTTTGAAATTTTTTCTTTAAAGCTTCATCAATTTTAAAGCTACAGGGATAAAATATAGCTTGTTATAATAGGAAAAGTGTGTAAAATAACTTTAAATAGACGTAGTGCAGAGGTTTAGAATAAGGTTAAAGAGTAAAGGCAAAAGTTTAAATTTTTTTGCTTAAAAAATGTTTTAGGACTTTACTCCATGAATATAAGAGCTATAGACTTGAAATTTAAATATTATGTGTGTTTTTGTATTCTGAACAAGTTTACTTAGAACTATAAACAAAAAAACTCTTCTCGTAGATTTGTTAAAAGACCCCACTACAACAAGTTAGTAGCAATAAACATCCAAAACAGCAACAAAGCAGTTTTTCAATTCTTCTGCGAAAGCAGTCTTAAGGACCCCAACTTTCACATAATCCAAAAGATTTTACAGATAGTACTTTAAGCAAAAACAATAAGCAACTACAAGTTTTATATCATATTAAGCCCCAAGACTCCGACAAAAACATGGCCTCAGAAAGCTCTTCCTCCTACTGGAGTATTTTTTCTCGGAACACCAAGGCCGCTCCACCTGAAGACACCCCTACTATTAGCTTACCGCTAGATCCTAGTGTAAAATACACCAAAAAATTTTTAAACATCACTATAAAAGATTGGTCCAAACTTACATTCTCTGTTAGCTTCTCTGCTCCTGAATATGCTAACTCTTTTGTCTTCTATGTTGATATTACCAAATCTGGAAAGATTCCCAACTTGACCGACTACCCTCCACAATAGTTATGCAGACATGAAAATCTTGCCCAATCAGTTTTGTTTGTCCTTACATCACAAAAAAGCAATGTTGTTAATATTAGCGCCAAACACCCAAACCTACTCGGAATAGTGATTTTGTAACAATTACAAACCTATATGAAGCCAGTATGAAACCTTATTCAAAAGCCAAAGGTACAGAAAACTTAGCCTCAATCCCATACAACGTAATTACAAACCTCGATTCAGATAATGAGTCTAATAGAAGCTACAATGAGCAGATTACACATGCAGTCATCAACACCAATCCTAGCTCTTTACAAGACATGGACACAGGTTACACAAACACCAGTACGAGTAACAATACTACAAACCCTACGCCTCACATTCTCTGTTAGCTTCTCTGCTCCTGAATATGCTAACTCTTTCGTCTTCTATGTTGATATTACCAAATCTGGAAAGATTCCCAACTTGACCGACTACCCTCCACAATAGTTATGCAGACA
>CAJVPY010004244.1:0-12878 GCA_910591965.1 Dentiscutata erythropus | reverse complement strand
TCCTTTCCTCTTTTCATTTCTGGCAAGAAAGAACGATCAAAAACCCTTTTACTTCAGAAAACATTCCAAATTTGATCATCTACTTAATCCTGTGAATAATAAAAATAATAACTCAATATACAATATTATATATATATATATATTATTTTTATATTTTATTATATTCTATTACTAGTATTCTACTTATAGAATAGATTTTACTATTCTATTTAATTTGTCCGTTACAATTTTCCCATTATCATTTTTTTTCTTTTTTTTTTTTCCTTAATTATAATCAAGTAAAAAAAAAAAAAAAAGACTATAATTTCTAATAAAACACCCTCGTTGCAGTAAAAAAAAATCTTTGCTTTCACGCCAAGTATCTCGAGAACATGCAGTTTACCTCAGGTTTCGTCTTCCCTGAAGCAGTCTCTCAAACCCCCGTGGTTCTTAACCCAGGTAGAATATTGGTTTATTTATTTATCTTTTGGAAAGCGAAACGCGTTCGACTATACGTTAGTGTGGTTTACGCGGTTGATATTTATAATAACTAAAGATAAAGAAATTTCGAATAATAAAAAGCGTGTCAAAATGAGATTTTATAAAGTTTATTCGCGTATTTTTAGTTCAAATAATTAATAAAGTCTAATTTATTTTTTTGACCTCTTGGAAATTCGGTTTCTCAGACTTTACATTTACATGTCCACCAGGAGGTGCACCTTTAAATAGTTTATCGCCCCTTCCTTTAGGAATGCCACCGAGTGTCCCTCTGAATATGTTTTCTCTTGACAACACGCAAGCAACGCAGGCAACACAAGTTTCCCAATTACTTTCACCTGCACCTTCGTCACCACTTTCTATACTTGAATATCGCGACTCGCCCACAGCGGATGAATTGGACATTCCTGAATTTTTCCAATATAGCAAAGAAAAATATGAAAGTCAAAAAATGGGATGTGGTCGACGGAGGAAATCATCACGTGATGAACATTTCGATAATTCTTCTTTAGATGGAGATGATATTGATGATACAAGCAGGTATTTATAGTGCACGAGAACAAAACATATATTTGATTGAAAATATCTCAATTAGATTCTATTATTGGTTAAAGCACAATGTCACATGCTGAGTTTAGGCGTCAAATACACATTCAATCAGAACAAAAACGACGTGCAGAAATCAAAGATGGTTTTGAGGAACTCCGTAGGCAACTTCCGACCACTTATACAGGTCGCAAGATGAGTAAAGCTGTCTTATTACAGAAAGGTGAACACAATTACTATATTTATGTTTCTGGTGCTACCTAACAATAATGCATGTAATTTTTAACACAACAATTGTTTATTTTTTATTTAAAGCTGTTTCACATCTAAAGAATCAGTCAAGGAAGGAGTCTTTTCTCCTCGATGAAATCAATCGCCTGAGTCAAACTTGTATCTATTTGAATGCAGAATTGGAAAAGGAGAAAAGGTAAAATATGATTTTATTTTACACTTTACTTTACTACTTTCATATTATTCTAGAATACTCTATTAATATATAATATGCATAACTTTACTATTTAATTCCCAAAAGAATGAGCGCGCTTTATAGACAAAAGCAGACTCTTGATAAAATATATGCGATTGGGTTATAAACAATTACAAGGACATTTATTATTTTTCAGAACTTGCCATCCCTCTTTGTTCTCGTTTACTTTTCTTTTTTATCCAGCTTAACCAACCGAAGAATAAAGCTTATCGTTAATTTATCAATACTCTTTCTTTTTTTTTTTTTTTTACACGTTCTTAGAATCAGATTTTTTTTATGTGTCAGAAGCATTTTTCGCAACTCTACATAATTGTATATTTCGTTCATTCCTACGACTATTTTGCTAAGAAATGGTTATTACGCCAGCATTCATATATACATCTTTTTTCATCTGCAACGCAAGCTTTAGAAATGTCTTTTTTTTTATATATATATACATGGGTATATATATAAATCAGTTCCTTTTTTTTTTTTATATTTTCACGTTCTTTTGTTGGTGTTTTTCTTTGTTTCTTTGATGACCTCTAAATTTGCAGTATTTTCTGTTAGCTGTTCTTTCTTTTTAGTCTCACTTGGAATTTCTTTTGGATGTTTATTTTTTTTTGTGTGGCGCCACTGGGCTGGCGGAAAAGCTGGACAATTCGAAAAAAAATAAAATAAAAAAAAAAAGGAAAATGATTTTTTTTCAAGGATATTGCATGTCAAAATAGAATAGAAATATTTTTTATTTTTTTTAATATTTTTTTAATTTATGATTGATTCCTCGTCTCTTCATAAATTTATTACATCAATTATGAAATCACCTCTCAATTAAATAATTAAAATAATTAAAATAATTAAAATAATTAAAATAATTAAAATAATAAAAATAATAAAAATAATTAAAATAATAAAAATAATTAAAATAATAAAAATAATTAAAATAATAAAAATAATTAAAATAATTAAAATAATAAAAATAATAAAAATAATTAAAATAATAAAAATAATTAAAATAGTTAAAATAATTAAAATAATTACAATAATTAAAATAATTAAGATTAAAATAATTACTGTAAAATAACTAAAATAATTATAATAATTTATAAAATTTATGGTTAAATTAAAACAAAATGAATTATCATCTTTATTTAGACAAGCAGTTTTAGAAAACGCGTAATTTTGACTGTCCCGAGTTTTTTTTTTGCATTGTCCCGTCCCATCCTGGGATGTCCCAACAATGTTTCAATTTTTAACTTATTTAAGTCATATTATTTAAATAGCAACATATGTATGTAAAATTAAAATTTTAAACATGTTTATTTAAAACCTCAATTTTGTTTCAGCTGCGGCATCTACGCGTGTTTTAACTAATACAATTTAATCCGCGGGCGCATTAATGGTTAATTTGTCAGTTCTATTTTTACTTAGTCTCGTGACATTAATTACAAATAATGAATAATGATGATTTATTTACATTAAACATAATTACTATCAATTAACAGAGGTTCCTTAATTACATTTAAAATAATTACTGCTAAGTTTTGATAAATAGTAAATGCGTTGATATGTTATAATTTATGCTATAAATTATTAAATAATTAATTATTTATTATATATAAGCAAAAGTTGCGTGATTTTCAAGCTAGACAATGTATTACTATTATTACTGTTAAACAACCATGTGCATGTCTTACATGAGATTGGGAGATTTAGAAATAGAATTAAATCCGACTTAAACTGAGATGCAACGCATAAACTCTAATTGTAAGGATCATATATATATATATATATTGTAATTCTAACTATCTCAAGTGGTAACGATACACTACATTTTTTTTTTTTTTTAAATCAAATTGAGTTGATATGCATACAATATTACAATATCTGATATTTTGCCTTGTTAATTAAGTTAATTAAGTATAATGGTGAATGAATGCGCCTGTTATGAAGCTTGATGGTCATGTGACACGGCTAATATTTTGTAGTACACGGCAATTTTTTTGAAATCGCGTATGTGTTTTCTTTAAACTTTGCATTTCTGCTAACCTAAAAAGAGAAAAGATATAGAATTATGTACCCATAACGACTATTAAAAAAAATTAAATCTGAAAAAAGAACTTAATTTAAGATGTACGATAAATAAGACCATATCCAGGTTACCCGGTGACGCGTACCGTGTATAAAATATATACTGATTTGTTCGATTATTATAATATACGAATTAAGATTTGTGCAAGTAACACTACTATGAAGTTTGATCGAAAGTACAAAGATTCGGTGTTAATTTTGCATACATTCTTTTTAAAGAACTTGATAAATAATATAAAATATTGTGAAATCAGAAAGTTATCAGAAAGATCAGTATATCCAAAGATTTAAGTTATTTGTTTTCTTTTTTTTTTTTTTTTGAGCAGATTATGCGATAATAAATTTTTAGAATTAAGAATCGATCTCAAAGAATATTCCCATGTAATTTCAGGAGAAACTTTGTGATTGGTAAATAGAGAATCTAAATTGTATGAAAAGAAGGATTAGGTTAAGGTTCCTGTTCGAAGAACGACCCCCTTAATGTATTTTATGATGAATATTATCATTTTGAGATTTCGTGTACAAAAATATATTGTTTCGATCGACTTTCGAGCAATAAATCTAAACCGTTTCACGAAAAAGAGAAAGAAGAAAATTTTTAAGATTTAGACTTTTTCAGTAATTGATTTTGGATAAATGTTTCACGAAAAAAAAAATCATTGTTTTATATCGATAGTATTTACGTCTCTCATTACAAATTTAAAAATTTCCTAAACGCGAT
This sequence comes from Dentiscutata erythropus, assembly GCA_910591965.1. Classification (NCBI taxonomy): domain Eukaryota; kingdom Fungi; phylum Glomeromycota; class Glomeromycetes; order Diversisporales; family Gigasporaceae; genus Dentiscutata; species Dentiscutata erythropus. Next base: position 8,577 of record CAJVPY010004244.1, on the reverse strand, counting down.
TTTCAAGACCGTAATTATACGATAGGTTCTTAATATCACACAAATATAACTTCCTAATAACTGTACACGATTTGCGCAGTACATGAAATGTAATTATTACATTTTATTTATATTAAAAAAATGTATATCTTATAAATAAGAAAATCAACTGAGATCCCGTTTTCTTTATAAAGTCGATCACACCTTATGATGAGCGTCAATAGCAAATAATAGCAAATATTTGTATACATCAATATACCATCAATGGAACTATCAGTGCGTCAATGCTGACATTTATTGGTTCTAACGAGTTTGTTGTTTGACAAGCATGTCCGATCATACATAAACATTGTTCTATTATCCGCTGTGACACGATACTCTGAGTCAATCATGATCAATTGACGCTATTATTTTTATTTGTTTATAAATATCAAAATGTTTCTAATAATCACAAAATTAACAAGCATAAATAATAATTTCACAAACACAACAATTCATCACATATAAATAAACCATTTCAGGTTTCTTTCCTGAGGCTTGGCTGTGTTCTTCCATTTCGCTTATTCACAAAAAGAAGACAAGAGAACTTGATTTTTGCACGAGTTTTAATCGATCAATTCATCCGATTTTTAATCTGCCACATATATCCAAAACTAGCAAGTTTTATTTTTATTGTTTGTTTATTAATATTTTATGGTTTAGTGAGATTATTGATGATAAATTGATGATGAACGCAGATTAACCAGTTTAGAATTTATAGTTATAACGATAAATAAATATATATTATATATACATATATATTTAAATAAATTATATGCTTTTATACATTGTCAATTTAAAAGGTGAGAAAAAAAACCAATTGATGATCGATTTTCTGTTATCAAGCATATATCATATGTTTCAATGTTCAAAATTACGTATAAATTAGTAATAAAGTATCCATGAGATCAATGCATGGGGCAGAACCAATTACATATCATCTTATTTTTCCTACAAATTCCAAATATATCATAAAGCATAATCGCATTTTATTGTACACTAAATCGCATATCATACGTATATAGCTGTATAGTTAACATTAAACCGTACAAACTAGTAATATCCAACTCCCGGTTTATTTTATTCCTCAAACAATGCGTCTCCGGTTCTCCGCAACTTCACAATATGTAGTGTTTACAAAGTAAACTTTAAATTCTTTTACTCTTCCATCGAACTCGTGTAAGTACTTCAAACAACATAAATACTTTTCTATCAGACTTTCTAAAAGAAGTAATCAAGAGCATGAATAAGAACGTGGTTACATTTTCATACTAGATTACGAGATCGGAAAAGATCGGGTATTGCGTAAATATTTCGTGTAACAAGTCAATAACCCTATTTATTAAATCTGTTATTATTTTTTTATTATTATTTTAACTGCTATATAGAACAATTAGATAGTATATCACTTATCTGATATAGTTATATTATTCATCTTCTCGGCTTCTCGCAGATCTCAACTTTGTATAACACAAAAAAAAAAAGGTTTGTTTATAATTATACGGTCATATTTTATCGTTACATAATCCCGAATTCAATGGAATCAAGCATCCAAGGAAAGATATTAGTTTGCAGCCGATATCAATATAATGTAACACATTATTCATTGTTGCAGTAACTTTATTTAATACGCATGTTAGCACTTCCATTCCCTACTATGCAAGTATTGGGATACTCATAGATGTCAGAACTGTGAATGACGTTTGTTGGCAATCCGTTGAAATACACGGAATAAAAAAAAAAAATGATAAATGTCAAGGAGCACGAGATTGTAATTTAACGAACAGATATTATTAATAATATACAAAGAAATTTTAGCATGGTGTTTACAAATATCTTCTAAAAATGGAATTATTGAGGAGGTTAAAAAATTTCAAAACAAGTGATTACTGGTCTATTGTTGTACTTTACATTTTATATTACCTTTACTAAAAAGTTTTTTGCCCATTTTTTTCACGAATCCACCTGCATTGATCCAATAATACAAGAGTATTGCATGAGATACCAGGTTAACGCAATTTTTAGATTTACAATTGCTAATTTATATTAATTTATACTGCTTATCTTTTCAAGAACCACATATTTCTAGGGTAATCCAGAAGACCAAACCAGAATATTTGGTAAATAAACTAAATTCTACTATGAATAATCTAGTCACCTTTCATTATTCTGACACATTCATACTTCATCCGTATCGCAAATTTCAATATGCCAATGGCTTTAACGTTTAATCGCGCCAAGGTTCCTTAACAGTATGTATAAATCTTTATATGGTAAAATGAAATAATAAAATAGTAAACGGGCGAATTTTTAGGCGCTTTTTAACCAACCGGAATTTGCCTGGAAAGCCCTGAGCTTGCTAATTTTGTGATGTATTCATACTTCAAATTTGTGACATAACTATTTTGTCATTGATAGAAATAATGCCGTTTAAATACAGAATGTTCAAGCTCAACTACGTATACGCACTTTACTAAAAGTACGTATTCATTTTTTTTTTTTTCTGTTATTAAAATATTTATATTGTTGATTTTCGAGAAATATATTTATGTAAAAACAGAAATTTTTATGAAAACATGTATTTTTTAAGTTTCATAGAATAATATCGGCCTTTAGGCGTTTTTTCATACTTAGTGTTGATAAACAAATATATACGTAAATATCATTATTATTATTATTATTTTTTAAAAAAACAAACTGCTAATCATAAATATATATAATCAAATACAATACTATATAAATATATATATATATAGTTTTTATTATTATATATATAATTTATAATATTATAAAAAAAAAATATTATTAATTGAAGGTTTTCAAAATTTTATTTTTTAAAATTTTATAGAATAAAAAAATGTTTTTGAACTAGAACTTTTAATAAATTGAGTTATTAATATATAGTATTACAAATTATATACTTTTTTTTTATATTTTTTAAATTTTTATATACTTTACAAAAACATGCAAATTTGTAACTTAATATTATATACTATAAAATAACATCTATATATATACTATATTATTATTACATTATTATATTGTTATTATATATCAGTTACACAATTTGCTACACATGTTATTATACATGTTGGCAAAATTCCAAACTATTATAGTTTGGGTTTGGGCATGCCCAAATCCCAAACTCTGGCCAAACTTATATCTTAAAAATCTTATTAATCTTATTTATTTAAACAATTCAGATATATATTTATAACTATATATAATATATTTGCAAAATTTTAAGATTACTTTTTTTTGATTTAATCTTTTATAAATAACAATTGTATTTTTGGGATTTGGAATTTGTCTGAGTTTTGCCAACAAGTATACTAGATTACTGTACTACTTTGTAATAACTTAACTATTTAGACAAAATAAAAAATAAAAATAATAAAAAATAATATTCAAAAAAAAAGCTTTATTATAGTTAGTATAGTTAGCATATATGTATTTCTTTTTATTTAATTATTTTATTTTTTTAATATTAAAGTGATCTCTTTGTCAATAGTGATTTATTATCATAAGTGTTATTTTGATTATAGTGAGCGTATATATAGCCACATATACACTTTTGGTGCCTAATTTAAGTAGTCCACCCAAAGGAGTAGTACTATGCTAAGGGTTCTACACTATCTGCTGTATCTGTACTCCCGCTATATAGAGTATCTATTTAAACTCTCTAATCATATTCTTATTTCACCAAGTAGGACTTATAACTTGGATATAACTTTACTATATATACCAAGCATATAAATCTATATGATACCACTAAATTAATAACCAGACTTAGGATAGGACTATTTGTCCTTATTTATTTTTGAGGTAAGCCTGTTAGAGTAGTACATTCTACAATGTATTCACTTGTATTTTAGTAACTTATACTATAGCTTAACCTATGCACTTGGATCAGGGCTAATTATTGAACCTCTACTGTTATCTACTTCTACTTTTTTAAGGTTTACAAATCTCTGTATCACATTATATCACTTTTCACACCTTACTCCTTTTGGTATCATTGTACTTCCAATCTAGATAGCCTGGAAGAATTGGTTCACCCAGACCTGAGTTTCTTAGGCTTAAGTCTAAAGGTTTTCTGATCCTTGGTTCACAATTTTATAACATGTAACTTTTTTTCTGGATGACTTGGCAGCCTAGTTGGTAGATCTCTTTTACTTAGAAAATCTTTGTTGCACAACTTCTCCAATTTTTGGGGTCTAGTCAGATCTGTTTTGTAGTATCAAGTAGCACTTGATTAGATCAATCTGCTACTTTCTTAATCAGGATTTGCCAAGCTGATTTTGGTTTTCTCAGACTACTATGTATAGGTCTTTAATATATATTGATTCTAGAAGGTTTATCATAGATTTGCATTATCTATACCAGTTTGTATTTCTTTGTACAATAACACAAATGTATTCATATTTTCTAGTGCCAACTTGAGGCATTGGTGTGCCCTAGTTTACAGGTATAAAACCTAGCCCAATTTAGAATAAGCCATTACCATGACACAAGTAAAGTATTTAAAATGTTATTAGTAAAATTCGAATTAAGTACTATAGCCAACAAATTTGAAGGTATGACAACTTTACTACTTCACTATGTCACCACATCTATATTTAATTATTTTTATAACATATATGCATTAGTTTTTATTTATGCAAGAACAACTACTATAATAGCAGCTTGTACACTTCACATTTACATTTTTGCATTTGCACCTTTTATTATCACATTGTTATATTAGCATATTTTCTTTTATTTATTTTTTATTTTATTTTATTTGATATTAGATTTATTAGTATTGTTATAGAATGTGTTGGTATTATAAAATATGTTAAAGATTTTATTTCTAGCAGATCCAGAAGACCCTGACGATCAAAATAAGCTACAGTACATCATGATCAAACAGATAGATAGCCAGATAATCAATAAACAAGGTACTGAAAGATCTAATATTATTTTCATTTTGTCATATAGTTTTTATTTTGTTATTATTTTTGTTTGTTATTTTGTCATACAGTTTTTATTCTGTTATTATTTTTGTACTTTATTTTGTCATACTGGAAAATCTGATTAACAAGATAACCAAAAGATCTAATACTATTTTCATTTTGTCATACAGTTTTTATTCTGTTATTGTTATTTTGTTATATAGTTTTTATTTTGTTATTATTTTTGTTTCTTTTCTATTATACAATTTTTATTCTGTTGTACTATTTTTACTTTGCACTATTTTACTTTGCACTATTTTTACTTTGTACTATTTTTACTTTGTTCTATTTTTACTCTGTTGTACTATTTTGTATAGAGTTTAAAAGATATATAAACTCTGCTTTTTCTCTTTAAACAAAACAAGTTCTTGAGATATAAAAACATTTACTCTTAGCTTTTTTTATACTAAATAAAATATTATACTCTTGTCTCTAAAAGTTTCTCTGGATTATACTCATTGTATTAAGTGATTTTATTGTTTGTTTTTATTTTTGTTTCTAGTTTTTTTTTATTTTTGTTCTTTTGCTTTCTTTCTTTGTTTATTCACATTTCTTACTTTGGCATATTATCAAGTAATATAATTACTGCCACCAAAGTAACTATATTACAACATGTACCCTTATAGTTACAAATAGAATCTGACATTATCCCTACACTCTGAAGTCTCCCTGCTTCTTAAATAGATATTTCATTTGATAGAAGTTCATTAAGTTCAGGGTAAGTAATAGGTCTAAAAGTCTCAAGCATACTTGAGAAGTAATATACATTAATTATACTAGATTTACAACACAGTTTGTATTGATCTTCACTAGTCTTCTCTAAAATCTTGCAAGGTAGAGTTAGATGATTAATATTAAATTGATCAATTTTAGAAATGCTTATAAAATCACCAACTTTAAAATCAATAAGCTTTTTTTTTTTATTATTTGTTATACTATTTTATCAGTATACTGCTGAAGATTTTGTTATGCAGTTTTTTGGAGGCATCCATAAATAATGTTATGCTTAAGGGGGAGGGGTCCCCCAAAATATAATGATTTTCCAATATTTAGGAGGGGTTCCCCAAAATATAACGCAATTTTTTTATAAAAATTTGGCTAAAATTTGATCCAGTGGTTCAAATTGAATGATTTTGGTACCATTCGAATCATCTCGAGGAGAGGAGTCGAATGGTACTAATTTCATTTAATTTAGATCACTAGATCATGTTTTATTAACGAAATACTATTAGTTATTATGTTTTCTTATAAAATTACTATAAAATCAATAGTATTTCATTAATAAAACGTTATCCAGTAGTTCAAATGAAATAATTTTGGCACCATTGGATTTGTCTCACAGAGAAGAATCGAATGGTACCAAAATCATTCTGATTGGATCACTAGGTCATAATATATCCAAGTTTTTGTAAAATTTTATATATAAACATATGGATTTTTAAAAATTTTTTATATAGTCTGGGGGTCAAGAGCTACTATGTAGGGGTACATAATATTATATATAGATGCCCCCTTTGTAGCATTTCATATTATACTATAAATTTTAATATTAATAACTATATTTTCAAAAAACAAATACAAGTAAAGTTTTAAATAACTTACTATAATTATTAGATAAAAACTTTGAACAACCAAGATTGTTATTAGACAAATATACTGAACAACTACTAAAACTATTAGGCAAAGGCACTGAGCGAAAATACTGAAAATAACTACTAAGTGAAGACACTAGAGAATTACTACCAGACAAATAAAAAATTATTAGTTAATAATATATTAAATTAAAGCTTTTTTGTATAGAAGCACAACATATTATTATATCTATTTTATATAGATACTGAATTAATAAGTAAAGGCATCAGATGACCACTGAGACTATCAAACAAAGGTACTAAATAAAAAAAGCCATTATTAGTTAATATACTAAATAATCAAAGCATTATTATTGAAAAAAAGCACAATATAACTACTATGATTATTAGGTAAAAGCATTAAACAATTAATGTAATTGTTAGATAAAAATGCTAAATAAAAAAAAACTATTATTAAGTAATATACTAAATAATCAAAGCATTATTATTGGGTAAAAGTATAATATAACTACTGTAGCTATTAGGCAAAGGTATTAGACAACTACTAAAAGTATCATATGAAGACACTAAATAAAAACAATTGTTATTAAATAATATATTAAATAATCAAAGCATCATTATTAGACAAAAGCACAATATAAAATTCCTATGACTAAACAAGCTTTCTTCCCTATTATAGTCAATTAACTTATTCCACTATGACTTATTTAGGAACCATCCTAAATAAGTCTTTCAGCGTTAAAAGAACAACTTACATTTGAGTCATACAATTATTGATAATAAAATTTACATTAAAAAGGTTTCTTTATTATGTTTGAAAGGTTTATAGAGTACAACTACATCATCTATGGTCTTAAGAACTTCTAGAACAAAAATCTGCTTGCGTCTGCAATACTTAAATGCTGACCTGGTAATTCCAGCATTCCCAGCAACAAATCTAATATGATTTTTAGCAATAACTCCTTCATTCAGGTCATCTTGAACAACCTTTTTCACGTGTTTCAACTTTATTTTCTTCTTAGGTTTCAAGATTCTACCAACACATGTACAATCAAACTCACTCAAAGGATTTGCTTTTCCAAACACATGATAATATTCGGACCAGAAAAATTGTGTTTCAGAATCATTCACGTCAACATCCGAATGGCCTTTTAACTTCTTGTTAACCTTTCTTGTCGTAGGAAATATTTTCATTTCTCGCGATTCAAAGTCGATCGATTCAAACTCTTCTCGTTTGCGTTTTCTTGAATCTTCTTCCTAAATGCATGCATTAAAAATGTTAGATACGATGGTATCTAAGCAAGTAATTTCATACTCGTTACTAGCATAAACATTAAAAATATCATCATCGCCAGTCACTTATTCATATATCAAAATGATAAACAAGATGAGACATCTTCAGCGAAATACTACTTTGCACTTGCCTCACTCCCATACAGAGTCTCGAAAACTTCTTGTTGGTTGGATGGAAATTTGTTATGATAGTTTGACATTTTGGAGTTAAGAGAATTCGTTAGAATTCTCAGGGCATTTATCAAAAATACAACCGGATAAATGAAAATCGAAACTCAACATGCACCAATCGGATGATTGAGATGACCAATTGAAATTATTAATCAATTGATACAATCATGCGATGTTTCTGACCAAGAATGAATCCAGATTTAGACTTTTTCTTATCTGATTAACAAAAAAACAGAATAAAATAATCTAATAGAATGAGTCTTGATTTAGTTAATTGATACTGTTATCCGATAAACATGTGTGATGATGTGGTCATATGCACGCCACATGCGTTCAAATATACTCACTAATCCTTCCATTGAACCTAAATTTGGAGCAACAAACAATACCCTAAATATGTTTTGATTATGATCTACTGATAACAAGCATGATTTGTTATAAAAAATACTACTTTCAAACCGTACAAATCCAAATTTTTTACAAAATTTTTACAAAATTTTCAAGATTTA
>CAJVPY010004243.1:0-12879 GCA_910591965.1 Dentiscutata erythropus | reverse complement strand
TGCAATTAGAAAAAAATTAAAATTATTAAAAATTTTATTAATAAAAAATAATAAAATCTTTAAAAATTAATAAGTTTGATCTATTGGTTCAATTTGGATAATTTAACTACCAAAATGATTCTTTATAGAGTTGTTTTTAATGAATCTAAAATCAGCTAAATCTAATTACATAATCTCGTTTAAGATCATTAATGATTTGTATTATATTTATTATAGTAAATATAATATAAAATATCAAAAATATTGAGATTGCATAATTAGATTTGGTTAATTTTGATTCATTAGAATCAACTCCATAAGAGGATCATTTTGATAGTTAAATCATCCAATTTGAATTAATAGATCAAAAGTTATTAATTTTTAAAAATTTATTATTTTTATAATAATTATTTTTATAAAATATTATATTATTATATATTATTAGTTTATATTATTATCACAGTTTTCAAAATAGTTGACACTAAAATATTTTGTATACTCACTGTATACTGATATAGAATTATCTAACCCTAAAAAATTTTTTGTATACTTTAAATACAACTAATATATTTAAAGAATACGAAAATTTTTTTAGGGTTAGTGATTTTATATCAGTATATAGTGAGTATACAAAATATTTTAGTGTCAACTATTTCGAAAATCGTGATAAAAGGAATAAAATATATAAATTTTAATTGTTTTATTATTTAAATAAATATTTTTAAATTTGATTAGTTAATATATATATATATATATTTGTTAAAGGTCTAGAGACTAGAGTTTATTGATGTTTTAGATATTAAGCTCAATTAATCTAGTACAAATTGCATTTTACAGTATTGAATCTAATTTAACCAATCTATACCCAACATATTATGTAACTCTAGTATCTTTATATCTAGCACTGCAATTTACTTTATCTATTATCAGTAAACTTTTAGCTTAAACCTTCTGTCTTACCTAAAATAGGTTTAGACTCACACACTCCAGATTAGGTATCAGAGATATTACGCCTTTAAATCTAAGTTAGTACTTGGGTGTTACCTCTACATATCCCCTACTTTTATAAGGTTCACATCTACCTGATACTAATTTCACTTTCCTTTTAGGTTTTTCTTCCCATCTTAATATTCAATCCTAGTTAGTTAGCTCAGAATAAGATTGGTTTATCCTGGCTTTATGTGCCTATAGACTCTGAACTCCTGGTATGTAATTTTATAACACATGTTCTTTTCTTCTAGTGTGACTTAGCGGCCACCCTAGTCAACTCTTCACCTTAAGGGATCCAGTCTAAATATTACTCTGGGACTGGTACTATCCAAGTTCCATTCCGCAGCATTATTGAAAGCTCTGTACATCTTTACTCAGGTCCTCCCAAATGGGTTTTTGGTTATCCAGACTTCTTAGAATTTACATAGCATTAACTTATCATAGAGTTTGCATCTAATAATTACCAGAATGTATTTTTTTGCATAATCTGTATACAGATGCAAAGACTACACTCTACCACTTTGCAATAGCTCACTTTCTATTCAAGAATAGTGTTATCTAAAATTACAGATCAAGAATTAAAGCTATTTTTGAGATAGTCATTAACCTTACACAGCCTAGTATTTGAAATAATTGTTCATGAAATTCAAACACTAGACCCACCACTTAATAGGGTGACAACTAGACCACTTCACTAAGCCACTACACACTTTGGTTAATATATTAAAAATGCATTTTGAAAAAATATTTATATATATATAATTTGAGAAATAACTTGTATTTGGAGAATATAAAACATGTATTTATTTTATAAGTTCCAACTTAGGCTATTTTTATACATTTAGAGCGAACATGCACAAAGAGGAAATACACTTAGAGAGAGTCAACTATATATTGTTTTTATATAATTTTGTGTTGTTTGGTATAGTTTGAAATATTTATATACCCAGAAGAATTAGATAATAATGGTACTTTAATGTCTAACCAGAGTACTTCTAGTTCTTGCAAAACCATAAGAGCCAGGTATATGGTGAGTGATTCTGTAAAAGACCTATATAAGATTTGTGTTAATATACCTTCTACATTTTATGATCTATTAATTTGTTTTAATCGATTTCTTTTATCCCAAAACTTTTCTCCTATTAAAAGCCCACAAACTTTTAACTCTTTTATTTTACACTTACTTACCATTGGTATATAGAACAAGCTCTATAAAAAAATTGTTATATCTGTTAAAGCAGACTTTAGTAAAGCTCACATCTATATATCTGAGAACTCTGCCCTCTACCAGATCATATTATTGTACCTAATTATGAAACTATTTACCTCAAACCTTCTATTTCTCTTAGATCATATATCTATAACTTTTCTATACTAAATAATATCTGCAATCCTGTTTCTAATTCTATTTCTAATATTCCCAACTCTTCTTACTCCCCCCTCAATCTTTCAATTTTACTCATAATATTTGCAGCCTTAACCAAGAACTAAAACAACAAGTTTGAAAAGAATATTGTCTAAACAACAATCTTGATATTATCTGCTTGTCTAAAACAAAACTTGCTTTTAATTCTTTTTACTTAAAACTACACTCAATCTCTTCTTTTACTTATTATTGGTCCTGTACAGACAGCTCCAAAGCCAGCACTGCTATTATGATTCGCAATCACCTTACCCCTCATATTCATAATATAGTTACTTATTCTGGATATGCCATGTATATAGATCTTTTCTTCTTACACAATTTTAAATTTTGTATTATCTTTCTAGTGATAACTCCACTACAAGACTTCATACCCAAAATCTTATAATTGAATAGATCCAACAAGCAATTTCAACTAACTTACTTTCTATTGTTCTTGGAGATTTTAATACTTTCACAAATTTAATCTCTCTTCTTCTATTAAATTTAAACTACTTCGATTTCTTATCTTTAATAATATGTATAATTTAGCAGCTCATATCTCACATTTTGATCTACATAGCAAAGTTCTAGATATAGCAGTGAAATCGACTTCATCTAGAGTTACTATACTATTCTAACTTATCTAATCTCCTTTGAAACTGATGATACTAAATCTAGCTCACTTAGTGATCACAAAATTCTTATTTCCACTGGTTTTTTTCTTATACTCTACAGAATCAACATAGACATAAAACTTGTACATGTTGTAGAGTTTTTAACTACAAAGTTATTAACTCTACAAAGTGGGAAATATTTGCCAACCAAGTTCATACCAATTTTACATATAACTCTACTTCACTTTCTATTCATACAGACAAATTACTTGAATCTACACGGCACAAAATTCAAACTAATATTATCTCTGTTACCCTTCAACATATTTCTAATAAAAAATTTACTGTTTATAATTTTCAACATATATTTTTCTCTAAAGTATCTTTATTTCACTTAAACTTAAAAAGCTTGACAATATTATTTGTCATACCAAACACTCTCTTAAATTCAATACAACTATCCTTTTACACTTTAATACTACTATTTTCTTTCTTAATTAATTTTTAAGTTTACAAATTCCTATTATTTCTATATCTCATCACCTTCTCTCATCCTATTAAATTTAACAATATAAAACTCAATTACATATTATTACTAACCCTTCAACTATTAAATCACATATTCAACAACACTTTGATAACTGGACTGCTTATTATGACATTAACCATAGTATCTTTGAATCTCATTGGCAAAATGAATAGAACCCCAAATCAAACATTAATTCTAATTGGTATACTAGCATTTTTTCTAATTTTACCCAAGAGGAAATTACTACTACAATTAGCCAACTTTCTAATAACAAAGCATGTGGCCCTTCTGGCATTTGTTATAAAATAATGAAACATGCTAGCTTCTCTTTTACTTTAGCTATTATTTCACTTTTAACTGATACCTTTCTCTTCAAACTATATCCAAAAAATAGAAAGAGGACTGTATCTTTCCTATTTCTAAAAAACCTATTTTTGATGGCAATTTATCAAATACTAGACCTATTAGCTTAGTTGAATACATTAGAAAACTATATACCAAACTTCTCACTAATCACTTTAACATATTCTGTCTTTACACAATATTTTCTCTTCTTTTAACTATATTGCTCTTTCTGGCAATTCTATATCAATTCTCATCCATATCTTGAACAATACTATTGAAGATACTACCTGCCAATCCAATTAACTTTGGCTTCTCTCACAGGATATGAGTAAAGCCTATAACTTTGTTAACTTTGAACTTTTTCAAAAATCACTTTACAGACTCCAAATGCCCCAACAGCTCATTAATATTCTATCTAACATTCTTTACAACTGAACTAATTGTGTTATTACCAACCTTGGTTTTACTAATTTTTATTTAGTTAAAAATGGTATTAATCAAGATGAAACAATTACTTTTCTCTTTTGGCAAATTTACTATAACCTTTTAATTTTATATATCTCTTCACAATTTTCTGGCTACATACTTTTTACATCTTGGCAATCAATTCTTACTCACTTATCTATCAAACACTATCACACCTCTGTATCAGTTCTAGTCTATATGAATAATACTATTTGAATTACTCAATCAAAAGAAAAACTCAACAAAATTATCAATACTAAAATCTTATTTTATAACATGGCCAACCTTCAAGTCAAACATCTATCTGCCTCTGTTTCCTTCTTAATTCTCATCTTTCATCCATCTCAATTTATCAACTATTTAAATTCTTGGGTTGCTGGTTTACTCTTAATAATAAACACACACAACATATTCAACTCATTCAAGACAAAGCTTTATAGTTAGCCAATATTGCTAACACTAAAATTATTACTAATAAACAGATTATCTATATAATTAACACTATTATTATTCCTACTACTGAATATTGTATTCAAAATATTGTCATTCCTTCCTTCATCTGTAACCTTATCCAGAGAAAATATTTAACTATTGCTAAACATAAATCTCACCTTTTCTGTTCTATCTCTAATATAGCTTATAAAATATACAGTTTCAACATCATATTAGTTACTTCCTCAACCATATCAACAATACATCAACTCTTGGTTTAACTACATATATCAAACTTCAACAACTTAAAAATAATCTTTGGTCTATAACCAATATTCTTCAATATTCTAACCTTCTAATAGATGGCCCCAATAGGCATACTACTATATTTAAAATCTTACAATTCTTTAACTCTTTTAGTATATTTATTTATTCTAGGCCTAATATATCTTGGCTACAAATCACATCTGGTGGTAGCTTCTTACTTGAAAATATTCTTTCTTACTATTTCAAATATCATACTTTTAAATAGCAACTTTGCTACAAAAATATTCTTTTCCTTGAACAATTATACACTGCTAACAATAGCACACTACTTCATTGGTTACATCTCTCTCCCAGATTACTTCATATTCCTAAGGGGAAAAAGCCTGTCTAGTTTCTTTACTTAGAAAAACCTATTTTGTCGCATTCCTTCTTTCATACTATTACTTCCTCCTTTTAACCTTCTGGACTTAACTTATTTGCCTATCAAACTAATTTAATTAACAAATCTCACAAGCCCTGAGTACTTACCTGCTATAATAATGATATTATTATTGGTCAAGTTCGCAAAGTCTTCTATCAATCCAACTCAATCTCTATTACTCACTAGCAAAATGATATTAACTCTTCTCTTTCTACTTTGTTATCTTCTTCCTCCCATTACTTGCAAGCCCTGTCAAGATTGTAGTTTAAACTCTTTTCATACCTTTAATAATTGTACACTTGAAGTTTCTTCAATTCTTTCTACTCAATTATTTGGTAAAAAATCTAATAATTAACTTAAACTTAATGCCAACTATATTATTCTACTACTTTTAAAAACCCACTAGAGATTCTATTCTTACCTTCTATTAATATTGTAAACTCTTTTACTTCATTGCTTTTTTCTAATAATCTGCAACAAATTGCTTTAGCTAATCAACTTTATCAAGAGTTCATTTTCTATACAGATGGCTTTGTTAAAAACCTGAGTACTGAGGAATGTACTATGGGTATTGAATAGGCCCAAGTTCACAATAACTCTGTTATTTACAATTTTTCTGCTTAAATTTCCAACTGGCTCTTATTATATAAAGCTAAGCTTCTTACTATCCTCTCTGCTATTTCTACTCTTCCAAGCAATTCTTTTGTTAACATTTATACAGACTTCAATTTGTAATCTCCAAGTACAATAAGCTTCTCCAAACTCCATACTCTACAACTAAATATTATAAATTTAATACTTGGCCAATCTGGCATACACTTATTAATTCAATTAAAGTATATAATATCGACTTAACTTTTTACAAAGTCCAAGCCCACAGTAATGACACTTTTAATAATTTAGCTAATTACCTTGCTAATAATCATACATTCTCTCAAACTCTATTGTTTAATTATTCTAATATATATAACCCTTCTTTTTTTCAATAGAAAAATTTTTCAATTGATAGCCCTTCTAGATGCTTCATTAAAAATATCTGCAATGCTAATACTATCTCTATGTAGTTCTCCCAAAGATGTACTAATAAATAGTCACACTTTTCTAACCTTATTGACTGGAATTCTACATGGCTCTACTTTAACAATAATCATAAACATTTACAAAATTCCACTAATCTTAAACTTAGTTATTTAAAATTTTTTAAAATTAAAATGTTACTTAATAGTCTATCTATACATTTTCATTTTTATTCTATATCATCCAACCTATTTCTATTATCTAACTGTTTTCAATACAATCTTTCTGACTCTGCTTCTTACTAGTACTTCTGCTTCCACTATAATCTCTTATCTCAAATTATCAATTGTTTTATTTTAAAAATTATTTTGAATGCCAATATCATAAAAAAATTGCAATGAATGGTCTTTTGGAAACATTTTTATTCATCAGTAAAAAAAATATACATAAACCTCTGTAAGTTTTTATGTGAGCGTAAACTTATAGAAAACTTACGATTAGTTTGGAGTATTATATAGAGGTAATAATTACGAAAGTTTACGCTATAGAATTTCGAAGTATTATGTAGAAGTAATAATTACGAACATTTACGGCTTAGTAAATTTAAATGTAGCAAAATGCAAATAGTCGAAAACTAGCAAATACATGCGTAAAATTATAAATATTTACGAACGACAAAAATCAAAAACATACGAAAACATGCGAAAATTTGTGAAAATTTGCATAAATCAACAAGATATTACGTATAACAAAACATCGAAAAGAAGCAAAAATATAAATTATAAATCGAAAAAATAATATAAAATTTTCAAAATAAATATAATAATTTTAATGTTTTCGTAAATATACGAAAAAACTTGTAATAGTTTAATAGTTCCTATATTTATTTAAAAAATTGAATACAAATATATTCTAAATAATTATATATTATCTAATTTTTTAAAGCAAATTAAAAATTCATATAACCAAAAGTCGAAGAAAATCGAAGAGAAAAGAAATATATAAAAAAAGTCGAAGATTAATGCAAAAAGCCAAAAAAAACTACTTGTTAATTGACAACTAAAAAAATAAATAAAAAATAAAAAAATTAACATATATAAACATAAACTAATGATTATTAAAGTATTAAAGAAAATTAAAAATATTTTGAAGCATATATACAGAGACAACAAACTCTTTTCTGTAGATCCTCGTATCAATTTTTGAGCTAAAGAAAATATACAAAAACAACAACAAGTTCACTAGCTAGCAAGACTTCAAGGCTTAAGCAAAAAGGAGAAGTACAAAAATCTACTTAGAGATACTTAGAAACACATCTAGTCCAACTCTATGATAAAAGCTATAGGGACCAAATAGACAACTTTCATAAGGAAATTTTAGAAAAACAGAATTTTTGGGAAATCGGCCTTGACACTGTAACGCAGATCACTGTAATAACAAACAAACACGTAACACATCAAGCTACCAAAAAGTAAACAACATGACCGATCAACAACCGGCATTGTACAAACAACAATCTTCACATGCATCGATATCTCATATAGCATCATGTGTAAAAACAGAAAGCTTAATAGAATCGGTACAAAATGGCAAATCTAGAGGATTTTAGAGGCTTTTTCAAATAGACAAAGAGAGAAAGAAGCATCTTATATGACAAACAGCGTGCAACAATACGACTTGAAGATGTACACATAGCAGAATACCTTGGCAAAAATAACATTCACCTAATCGCAGTTGTACGCAATATAATCAAATATTGTAAATGGGCTGGAAGCAAAGAAGTTAGAGGAGAAAAAACTTCTTGGGCATAACACAAACATCGAAATGCATCTAAATACATGTGTAAAGGGCAAAAATGGCCCAATTATGATAGATTTCTGCTACACTAATACAAATAAAATAAGAAATTTACTAGTAGCAAATATAGGTATCAATAATATCTTAGCAGAAAACAACGAAAATCTACGCAAAAGAACACTTGAGGAACAAGATAACAATAGTGTTATAACAGAAAATGATGCCAAAGAAATAAAGGCTATCTTGTTAGAAAATGAGGTGAGTATGACAGACTATAGCCTAGAGACGCAGATTATCAAAAGGTCATCAGAGAGAGAAAGGTACCAAAACAAAAAATATAGCAAAAAACAAAAAAGTCGAGAAAATATTTATAGTTTAGTATGGGCTCCAAGTGGAAGTTTTGCTGCACGTCAGCATGCGAATGAATGATATTACTGTTTCACAATATGGGACATCCCAAAACACACAAGCAGAACTGAGATCAAGCTATATCTTGAGCACTATGGTATAACAAACATTATAGAATAGCAACAGAGCCAAAGAGGGAGAAAAGCAGTTTATGTAAGCATAGTATACAATACAAGAAAGGGAACCCATCTGCTGAGTGGGCAATAGTCGGTACAATTGGGCCAAGGAAAAATGCATAGAATAACTCCCAGAAAATTTGACAAAGCTATGCTTGATGAAAGAAATAGGTTCAGATGCACTATCAACAAGGTGCCTAGAATAGCTTTAGACAGCTTACTGATATATCAACTAAGAAGATATAGAGTACAAGTAGCATACACAATAAATAATAGTAATAGCCACCAAAATGGAAGGGCTTTCGTCTATTTTAAACGAGAAGAGGACATGATTTGGGCCCTTGGGTCAAATATATTTTACTATAATAAAAAGTTAGAGTGGCAAACACCAACACAAGAACACTATAAGAGGGTTTTACAAAGAATCAGCAACATGAAAAGCTAGAATGACCTCAAGACAAAAGATGGAACAAATCTGCTCAAAAAGAAAATGCCAATGGCCCAAAGTTAAAAGAATCTGAAAAAGAAAAAGGAGAAACAACTTCAAGAGCAGGAGAAAGAAGAGAGAAAATTAGAGATAAAGAAGAATCAGGACAAAATAAAAGCAATATGAAGGCTAGGTTTAACATGTTTAGACAACCTCTAATGGCAAAGAACCAGAATAAGGAAAACTCCCACCCATATAATCTACAAGAGAAAAATAAGCATTTTGGGAAAAATACAAAGGGAAAGAAAGAGAAGATTCAATATTCACTGCTTTAGAACAAATCCTTAACAGGCTAGACAGGCTTGAAACCCAAAATTCAAGAACGTATAATGGAACCGCAGGGGCCCTCCCTGCGGATCGCTTTTAAGGGCGCCATGAGCGAATCAATAAATGAAGCCGGGGTGTCTAAAAGAAAGAAAAGAGAGATAATAGTAGACACTTCGGATGATAATAACTAACTCCCATAGTCACAGAAAGGAAAAGAGAAGGAGCATAGAGGAAATGAACTGGGAAAGAATTATATCAAGTCTGAAGAAGAGAAAAAAAACACTTACGAATATTTTGGGGTTTTAAATATAGGGTTGCATAGTATAAAAAGCTTAAAGGACAATAAGAATAAGCTGAAAGCGATTATAGACTATACAAAAGAGAAAAACATAGATATTTTAGAAATTAAAGAAACTAATATTTGTAGTAAAGAAGGCCTTTTCGCAATTAAGAAAGAAGACTCCTATAAAAGCATATAGGCTGATGCAGAGATTAACAAAAAAAAAGGGTCAGGCATTAGTGTTTTGATAAAAGAGTCCTGGGAAAGACACATTACACAAATAGACAAAACTAGCTCATACTTTCTAAGTATTAGCCTAGACTTCAAAGGGCTTACAATACATATCATCTTTGTATATATCACTCCAAGCAACAAAGACGTACAGACAGAGATACTAGAAAGGCTAAGGAATAGTATAGAGCAGCGCAAAAAGAAGCCACAATACTTTATCATACTTGGTGACCTTAATATTAATACAGATAAGTATACAAGCAATACTTCAGGCCATACGGAGCTACAGTCTAGGACAAATTTAAAGTATAGAATTATATCAACATTAGAGAAGAGAAATTTTTGTGATGTGCAAGAAACAATGAACCTGCCAACATGGTCAAATAAGAATTCAGAAACTCTTATTGATTATATATGGGTATCAGAGCAGTGGAGGAATAACATTATTAGTAGTAAAGTTGATGATATGAATATATGTACAACAAGCAATCACAAACTTATACATGCAAGTTTCCTCACAGGCCTAGAGTTGAGGAAGGTCCAGCCAGTGAAACAAAGAAGGTGGAACAGAAAAAGAGTAAATATAGACATTGACAAAGCCTCCAAAGAAGATTGGTAGCAATACAAAGAATTTCTAGACAAAAAACTTAAAAACCAGTAGCAAAAGTGGGGCCCAAAAAGCTTAGATGAGAAATGGTATATAATAGAAAATTGCATGAAAATGGCTGCCAATACATATCTGCTAAAAAGAAAGAAAAATCTAGAAATATCACAGGTTAGCAGAGAAGATAAAGAAATACGCAATCTCAGACTAGCGGTCAAGGCTTGCAACAAGAGCTATCACAAAATCAAAAAAGGCACCTTTCAGAGAGAAGATGCAGAAAGGTTACTGAATCAATTGAACTAAACTCAAAAAAACAATAGTAGAGATTTTATAAGCGATTCGGGGTTATTGAATATAGAAAATCTCAAGATTTGGGCTAAAATTATACACAAAGAATGGTGAGTTAAAATTAAGAAACTAGAAGAAGCAGAGATAATAAAATGTATAAAAGAGAGACACAGTATCATTGTGTCAAATCAGTGGAAAATGATTAATAGCCTGCTAGATCGGCTATATAGAAAAATTAAAATAGACTAAATTGCCAAAGAAATTGAAAGAGAAGCAAAACTGCTATATGAAACAAAGAAAGTCCTTGAAGAGGTCAAAGAACATTTTCAAAAGCAATTCAGAGAAAGAAACACGACAGACCCAAGTATGCTACCAAAAAGATAGGCAAAACAATACTCCTCAAAGGAGAATATAAATGAGACATGGTATTCAGAAATATTAAACAACGTTAATGCAGCAGAGTGGAACTGTGCCCTTGCACAAGTCAAAGCTAAGTTTGCCCTAGGGATATCTGGAATCACATATCCGTTAATCAAAGAGGCAAGGAAAATTACAAGAGAGTTCTTTATAAATCTCGCCTCAGCTTGTATAAAGTCTGGTGCTATACCAAAGAAGTGGAAACTAGATATTTTGTACCCAATATCTAAAACAGAAGAATGGTGCTACAAGCTCAACAATGCCTGACCAATCTTACTCCCGGAGTCTTTTAGAAAGACAGTTGTGAGAATTGTAATGAACAGACTAACCAAAGTTATAGAAGAGAAAAAAATACTTAAAGGAAAGAACTTTGCAGGCCTACTAGGTGAATGTATCGCATCACCTATACATCTCCTAGGTTGCTTAATAGAAGAGGCAAAAGAAAAAAAAAAGAATTATGGATGATATTTCAGGACATAAAAAAGACATGATTTAGTAGGGCTAAAAATGCTAGAGTTAGCTATGAAACGAATTAAACTCCCTAAAACGATGATCTATTTTATTCTAAGCTTATATAAAAGCAGAGAGATGGAGGTTTTAACAAGTATTGGTATGATAGAGAGATTCATAGCAAGCGATGATATAGATCAAGGAGAAGTAATATCCCTCTTGGTGTGGCGAATCTTTTATAACTCTTTGCTAATTGAAATACAAGAAAGTTCTGAGCGAGGTTATAGATTAGAAGTACAGTGGCCAAACAATCTTAGAAAGAATCTAGCTTATCAACAAGGTTTGATAATTCCAGTTATCGCTTATGCGGATGACACCACATTCATAGCAAACAGCAAGCAGGAGCTAGAAGAAACAATTGAAATTGCACAAGAATTTTATAGATTAAATGATATCGAAATAAATAGCAAAAAATCAGAGCTTTTGGTAATTGGAGGAGGGAGAAAGAAGCGAGAGTCAAGATTTATAGAAATTGGTCCAACAAAAGAAAAGTGATTGAGAAAAAGTTAAACGAACCAACAAGATTTCTGGGAGTATGGCTATTCAAGAAATCTAGCTAGTACCATGTATTAGACATTGCCAGAAAAGAAATTAATACAATAATAAAAGCATTAGCAAGAAAAAGTTCAACACTAGCACAGCTAATTTATATTAACAACAGAGTACTCTTGCCGAGATTGGAGTATAGGCTACAATACAGTGTTCTTTTAAGAGAACAGTGCGACAAATTGCAGAGCCCTAGTAGGGTCAAACTGGGGGTTCTGGGGTCAAAATTCCGTAAATGTATCCAGAATAATCCCCTACCTCCTCTACAGACCTTTCTAGATATATTTAATCTTATATCGAATTCAAGCTTTAAATTACGCTAGAGTCAAATCCTGTTAACTTACTCTTCTTACTCCTAAATTTGGGCTTCCAAAATTAAGAAGTAAGTAGTCTTTGTTAACGTTCTGGCTATGTTTTTAATCCCAAACAAGATAACAAAACAATTATGCTATCTTGCTTGCCCT
>CAJVPY010004242.1:0-12880 GCA_910591965.1 Dentiscutata erythropus | reverse complement strand
TTTATATGTTTTAATAACCGGGTGGGTTTTAAAAAAAAAATTAATATAAATTTTGTAAAATTTTATATATGAAATTTTAAAAAAAAAGCCGGCCGGCCGGGTCTATTTAAAAATTTCATGTTATAAAAACCAAGTAATCAAATTTGTATGGCCTAAAATAGAACACATCGATATTAGATATTAATAAAATTAATAAAATTACTTACTTAAACCCATTCATTAACATAGTCAGTTTCTCCTATGTTGTAATAACTATCCTTATCATCGCTAATAAAATGACTACCATTTTCACTAGTATAATTATCTTCATCTTTGCTAATATAGTTATATTCGTCTTCATTAACATGACTATCTTCGCGTTCACTAGTATGTTCATGTTCATTTCCATTAACTTGACTATCATCATTGCTAATTAAATTGATTTCTTCCACTAAATTTAAATTAAGTTACCAAAATTATTTAATATATAAACTTAATAATTTAAAGTTTAAATTTTACCTGTATAAGTATTTAAACGTTCATTAGTATTGATATTCAAATTTTTATTCATATTATTACTAGAACTTTCTTCCGTATTATCGCTAGAACCTTCTTCCGTATTATTGCTAGAGCCTTCTTCTGTATTAACACTAGAACCTTCTTGTGTATTAACACTAGAACCTTCACTAATATCACTTGATTCTTCGTGAATATATATATGATTACGTGAATTTGTTTGTAGTCCAAGTTGATCATAGTCAAAAATTAGATGGTCTTCTTTTCCATTCTGTAAATTAGAAATACCACAGCACTTAAAGAATTTATGAATAAGTGTAGGATCTATACTGTTCCATGCGTCTAATATCCATTGAGCAATTAAATTGTATGCAGGACGTTGAATATGACCTTTTTTAGTAAAAGTAT
This sequence comes from Dentiscutata erythropus, assembly GCA_910591965.1. Lineage (NCBI taxonomy): Eukaryota > Fungi > Glomeromycota > Glomeromycetes > Diversisporales > Gigasporaceae > Dentiscutata > Dentiscutata erythropus. The sequence goes on along the minus strand of CAJVPY010004242.1, from coordinate 11,977 downwards.
GAATTTCACTGGCCATCCAATCGTTATAGTAATTTCGCACCTATATATATAAGATAAATAAAGAAATCTATTATATTTATTTATATAATATATAATTTGTATATTTTACCCTTGCTTTAAATGATTTGTTGATAGCAATGTCCAATGGTTGAACTTTTGAGGTTAAACCTCCTGGAATTACAGCTAAATTTGTGTTTTTTTCAGAGAATTGACGTTTAACTATATCAGTAATATGAGCGGTGAATGAATCTAAAACTAAAAGTGAGCGTGGGTCTACTGATGCTCTTGATCGCAAATTCTACATATTTTCAATCCACCATAACATCTCATCTTCATTCATCCATCCTTTAGGATTTGTACGCACATAAACTCCAGCAGAAAATACTTGCTATGAAACATTAACTAATTTAAAGATAATAACTAGAGGCAATTTAGTCCCATCAGCTAAACAACGATAAAACATGATTTTTCATGTCTACAGGTCCGAATTGAAACTGTATTTGCACCACAATTATCAATTGTAGTATTATTTGGAAGGTCGAATGATAATGGGGTTTTGTCTATGTTACTCATTAAGGCAAGAGGATAATTATATTGAATTTGATTATACAATACAAAACTTAAAAACTCTTGTTGTTGCAATCACAGATCTTCAGGGAGTTTTTGAGCTATAGATGTTCGACGCCGATTACTTAATTTGTAACAAATCATAAAGCCATCAACCTACTTATTGCTAAATTTGTTTTCAGTAATACCAGGATAATAAGTAATGTAAGGTAATTTTTGAGATAATGTTTTGGCCTTAATTTGTATCATAGCACAAGTCACGGGTTTGAGTTTACTGCGTAATTCTTGTATCTAACTAAAAATAGCCTTCTCTAACTTAGGATATTTAGATGATTTTCCCTTATTCATTCGTTTAATATGAGGCGAGACATTCATTAACTCATTTTTTTTGTTACGCCAATCTCTTACTTGTTTTGGTTCAATATTAAATTTGGTAGCTGTTGCTTGAACACTCTGACTTGGGTGCTTTTCAAAGTATGTAACAATAGCAAGTTTTTCATGTATATTCCATTGCCATCTTGTTTTATTTGTTACTCTCACATGTCCACTATCTTATTTCCATGTATGTGTACCATTGTAACTTTAACAGGTTAACAGGTAAAAAAAAAAAAAAAAAAAATTTTGATTTCTTTTATATCGTGATTTACTGATGCAATTATGATGTAATTTATGACATACCATTAGTTATAGTACGTTAATTTATTAATTATATATTTAATTACGAAGTATATCGATAAATCATATACTGCGGCTATGCTATAAATTACATCACGGCACCTTTGTGAGCCACCTATACGGTAATTTTATTATAACCATGTAAAAGACCCCCTGCTATAGTATCCTGTTACAAAATACCCCTATACTTGTATACCCCCTCTGTAAATAGTACCTGGGTGGGTACTATTCAAGAAATTCGATGGTTTATTGTAGAGTACCCGGTATATTGTAGTCAGTGCTATACGGTACATGTCATTTTTAGACAGGTGTTAAAAAGAAATTTTATTAGTATTTAAATATTTATTAAATGTTAATGTGATTAGATATTTGGTGATTATTAATTGTAAACACAGTAAAGATCATACTGGTATTATTTGTATGTTAATTATGTTGTTATGTGATGTTTCTAAAGAGATTATAATATTAGAGTATTCGAAATCATTTCCAAATTTAAAATGTAACGATATTGATGGGACTATTGAACAAAATTTAATACAAGATATGGAAAATTGTGGTTTGACTAAAGCATTTATTTATTCAAAATCAAAATATATGTATGATTTATTAAAATATTTTAAATATGAATATAAAAATATAAAAGAATATTTAAATAATATAGGTTTTACATATATAAAACAAGAAATGTTTAAACGAAAATATAAAAAAAATTAAAATAAAATTATAAATTTATAATTCTTCATCTTCATCCATCTTATTTTCCTTTTTAACATTCACATTTTTATCTTTTTTACTATTTTTTCAATTTCTTTTTCAGGGTATAATGTTGTATAAATAGCATTTTCATGATTACAAGTTTGTTCTCGAAAAAAATTTTTAATATGATTAAGAGTTTTTTTCAAATCTTCTTTATGATTTTCTTCAAGAGTTGATTAATCAAAACAATCAAAAGCAAGTTTGAAAAGTTTTTCTAATTTTTTAAAGTTCTGTACTGTATTATATTCTTGTATTTCTGCTGGATCAAGTTTTAAATTATTTATTGAATTAATGATTCTGTTTAAATATCTATTATTTTCTTTTTCCTTATCTATTGCAAAGATTTGAATAACTCCAAGAGTAACATTTTTTTGAATTCCGAGATATTGTTTAATAGTACCAGTATTTGTATTATGATTAATTATAAATCAGACTTCACAAGAATCTTCAATATTTTTTTTAACTATATTATTGTTGACAAGTAATTTATTTTTTGAAAGATCAATTAACTTATCGGCAAGAAATTTAATTGCTCCTTGATTGCATAAATAAGGTTCTGATATAGTTTTAGAAAAGGTAAATAAATCACTTGATGGATCTAATACATATTCATTTGTAGGGGAAGATAATAATTGAATAATTGTAATATTATTACAATCATTTTTATTTAAATTATTATTATATTTAAAGGTGAATTTGAACGAATTTTTGCCCTTGACATAATTTATTTTTTTGTTTTTAATATCATTTTTGATTGCAAGACAAATTTCTGTATGAAATTTTTCATTGTTATTATCAGTCATTTTGTTGGTAATTGTTATTTTTAAAAAAATTATTTGTTTTTTTTATATTTTTAGAAAATTGTGTTTATTAATAATAAATTACTAATTTTGTATTTTATTAATAATTGTATTTGAAATTGGTATTATCATATCTATATATTTTTTATCAATAATTTTCAAAATTTCGCTAATTAATTTATTATTATTATCGATATTAATAAATTTGAGGTAGTTGATACTGGGTTTGAATATGTTTATATTTAGAAAATATTCTTTGATTTGAAATGATTTAAATGTGAGATTTAATATTATTGGTATTACATTTTGTTCAATTTTTTTATTTTTCCAAAGTTCTTTAATGAAATAGTGAAAAAAAAATTTACTAAAACAAATATAATTAAATAGATTATTTTTTTCATTTTTATTATATTCTAGGATTAACAGAATGATTTCAGTTGGAAATGAGAAATTTTTTTGATTCATATATACTTAAAAAGAAAAAGATTCAATTTTTATTATTATTTTATTAATAATCAGATTAATAATATAAATACCGAAATTCTATCTTTTATCTCAATTTTAATAAATAAATATGAAAAATAGATTATCACCTTTCAATCTTCTAGAATTAAATAAGATGATTTATTCATTTTATTTATTAACAAATTGGACAATAAAAGATATTTTAATATATGCTGCTATTAATAAATCATCATATATCATTGCGCAAAAAGAATTAGAAATTATTTTTAATAAGACAATTGACACTATTTATTATAAACCGTTATATATATTTTCTTTTGGAAAATATAGTGAAGAGAATTTTGAATTTGTATTTACTGAATATTTTTCACAATATTTTTCTGATAGAAATTCTATTAGAATGATAATACAATTAGTCGATTTTCTATATAGAGTAAATTTAAAAAATTTTCCTAAAAATGTAAATATTTTTCAATCAACTTAAAAGAAGGGATGTAAATTTGTTTATTATGCGTTTCCTAAATGTGATTCGATAGAAATATCTTCAAGAATTTTTAATAGATTTGATGTTATTATTAATTCAACTAAGGAAGAATATTCTTTCGAAAAAGGAAAAAATAGTTTTTATAAATTATTAGATAGATATTCTAGTATTATTAAAAATAATCATGAAAAAGATATTCAATATTATCTTAAGAATTCAAAAAGTAAAAATTTTTTTAGTTTAACGATTAAAAATATTTTTTTTAAAGATTTATATTCATATTATAGATTTAGAGAGATGGTGATAAAAATTTTAAAACAAAAATCTGGAACATTTTTGTTGTTGTTTAAAAAAGATAATTTTGATATTAAATCAATTTTAAGTTATTTAGATATTAATTATGACTATAATGAGGAGGTTGGTTTAAAATGAAGTATATTTTTTACTTATAATCAACATAAAAATTACTTGTTAAAAGGTAATTTTGATGTTATTCATGGAATTATTAATGAAAATACAGATGAAATAGTTTTTAATTAATAATATAAAATTTTATAAAAGAATTTTGTATTTTGATATATTGATGATTGATTAAATAAAGATAGAATTTTATTATATTATTATTATTTTAATTTTGATTATTTTGAAAATTTTACATGGGTATTTATTCAAAAAAAAATTTCAGTCTTATGTGTTGGTTATTCCTTATACTCAAGATGGAAGGATTCTAATTAGTAAAAGAAAAAGCAAATTTCATCGTGGTAAATATTGTCCTCCCGGTGGAAAATTCGAGTTTCCAGATAAAATAATAGAGAATACGGCTAAACGAGAGTTGTATAAAGAAACAAATTTGGAAATTAAATATGGATTAAGTTTTCTTGGGGTTTTCAAGAAGCAAGATTATGAAGTTTATGTCTATAAATTTCTAGTAGATGATGTGAATCAAGTTAAATTAAACGAGCCTGATAAACACGAAAAATGGTTTTTTACTAATGAATTTTACAAATATTCTTTAACACCAAGTATGAAATTTTTTAAACAAAGGATTCTTGAGAGTGTGACACTATATTATATTGTTGTTTCAGGGGCTAGTTGTGTTGGTAAATCTGTAGTGATTAAACAAATTGGAAAATATATAGAGAATAAAGGGTTTGAAGTATGTCTTGCGAATGAATCAATATTGAAAGGAGATGAATATTTATTAAAATTAAAGGATGAAAATATCGAAGCTTTTGAATATGGATTGTTAAATAGGTATCACAATCGTCGTATTGAATTAGAAAAAGAAATTAATTTTAAACGATTTGTAATTGTTGATAGAGAAGTTTTTGATGGAGATATTTATAAACGAGTTTATGGGTTTGATAAAGAGGTTATCACGAAAGAACGAATGCCGAGATTAATCAATACTCAAATGTTGGTGTTTTTTATCACATACTCAGACAAGAAATTAAAGCAAAATTTCGATTCACGTAAAGGAAATGTGTATACATTAAAACAAACTGAAAAGATTAGAAAATGTTATGAAGATGAATTTTTAAAAGTTTGTCCTGATACTATATTGATTGAAAATAATGGTAAAGTTGAAGATATGGTTGATGAAATTATTAATTATATTGATCTATTTTTAGTGAATTTCGAAATTTATTAATAATTTTATGATTATAAAAATGTTTCATGTTTTATTTTTTATTTTATTAGTTTATTTTGATAAGATATAACAAGATGTATTTTTTAAACACATTTAATCTTTTTTATTTATTAATCCTTTTGATCATTATTGTCCAGTTTCGTATTTTTAAAGATCTTTTTTTTTATCAAGGAATCCATACATTTGATTTATATGTTCTTTGTATTCTTTTTCTATCTATTTGTTTTTTAATAAGTTTTCGAAATAAAAAATGTAAGAAGATTGTGATTACGGGAATGATTGGGGCTAGTAAAACTAAATATGCAGAAAGTTTACTTAAAGAGTTCCAAAAAGAAGGAAAAAGGGTTTTACTTGGAAAAGAAGTTTCTTTGTTGATTGAAGAAGAACTTGATCTTTATTACGAGGCATTAGATGTTAATCCAAAAGATGAATTAATTGTGTTTTGGTATCAAGATAAAATTATTCAAGAATACCAAAAATATATGAATAGTATCTAATATTGGATATACGATATTGTTATTTTTGATCGGTCGTATTTGGATGTTAATTTTTTTTCTATGTTGGCTATTAATAGTGATTTTGGTAAAGAAAAATTTCTCCCTATTTAGAAAAAAAAATGAATTGTATTAAATTTAAACCAGATTTAGTTTATTATGTTGATGTTGACAGTTTTAATATTGTTAAAAAAAGAGTTGAAAATAGAAATAGAGATTGTAAAAAGAAAATGGACATCAAGTATTGTAAAGATCTTTTTGAATTGTATAAAAAGATGGTTTCAGAAATTTATCCTGAGTATAGAAGGATTGACAATTCTCTTGATTTTTCGGGTAATGAAGACTCTATCAAACAGAAATGGTTTATTAATGTTAAATTAGATCTTTATAATTAATATTTTTATAAATTATTTGATTATATTATATTATTTATTTTATTTATTAAATATCAAATAAATGTTCTTATGAATTATCTCAAATGAATTAATTTGTAATTTGTTTTTAATATATAAATTATAAATAAAGTATGATTATTGTTAAGGTTAAATAAGTAAAATAAAAATGTCATCTGATAATATAAACGAAAATGATTCCGAAATCAAAATTTCTAATCAATCTGATAAAAAAAAAGAAACTAACGAAATAGAAAGTCCAATTTACACTAAAGATTTTTTTGAGAAAACTTTAAAAATTCAAATGGATGCATTTAAAAATCTCGATTCTTCAATTTGTGAAATTTTATTAGATAATATAAAAAAGTGGCAAGATGAGATTAGAGAAGAACTTAAAAGAGTTGTTCCATTAGATGGAAGTTTAGAATATTCAAAAAAAAGAAAATATTATAATGCTTTTAATAAAAGATCTCTTGATGTTATTAATCCTAAAATTAAAAAAGCTCATGTAGAACAACAAATGTTGGAAAAGGATAAAGAAAAGAATGATAAAATTAAGAGATTAGAAAATGCAGTTCAATTATTATTAAAATCAAATCCTGGTGTTGCTCCTGAAGTTTTAAAATTATTTGAGAAATAAAATAAATTTAATAATATTTATTAATATATTATGAAATGAATGTTGGGTAAATTTGTGATAGAAATGACAGACAAGTTTTTTGGATAGTTTATAATATATCGAGATTAAGAAAAATATTCAAATATTGTTATTTTAGGTATTTATATGAAGTGAAAAAATAATCAAATCAAATCTTTGTTTATTTATTTGATAATATTTATTAATATATATATGTATAAATAGGAAAGTTATTTTATTTGAATAAACATGATAAAAATGTCTTTTGATAATAAAGATAATATAATTGAAAGAAATATTATTTCTCATCTGCATAATGGCATAGATGTTGATAATGATATTATTCAAAATACTTTAAAGCAATGGGTTGAAAAGTATTTTGATAATGGAAAATATTCCAAAGTGAGTAATCACTAAATAATATTTTCTAGCATTTATTGTGTTATTTCACTGTTATATCTTAAATCTCACTTACGAGATGGATATATTATAAATAATAATAATATTTAACATAATAAATCACTTATGGTTTTATGTTAGAGTGATGTGATGACGGAATTGTTATTTATTATTATTTTTATTAATTTTTTAGTTAAGTCCTAGAGATAGAGGATTTAAATTCGAAAAAAATGTCAGAAATTTTCTTGTTCAAATTGGATGTACAACATATTCCTGATAACGGTATTGATATTACAACAACTTTTAATAAAGTCAATGTTGTGTTTCAATTAAAATATCATTACATTTCTGAGAAAAAGTGCTTCTATTAATATTTCTCAACTTCGTGAGTTTGTCGGAACATTCATGACACGATATGGAAATAGCGATTTTTATAGTATTTTTTTAACAAATTCAGGTGTTCAATATAGTAACGAATGTCAAATTTTTAAGAATTCTCATTCTAGAATTTTTTTGTGCACAGTTGATAATTTATTTCAATGTCTTTATAATATTAATCATAATCATGTTATTAATAATACAAATACTGTTAATTCTTTAACTATGGAAGCGATAAATGCTGAAGGGGTATCATTAAATTTTAATGGTATGCAAATTGAATATAAAAGATTGGATTCTCATATTATTAGAGTTGATAAAAAAAAGGATGGTTATTCTCCTTATTAATTAATTAATTTGATAAAAATTAATAATTGATTTTTTTTATAAATATTTGATGTTTTTTTTGCTATTTTTCATTAATTGAATTTGATATAAATAAAATGTCTAATTTAAATGAAAATGGTGTTAATATGTATGAATCGAATGAGATTGATATTCATTTATCTGATTCTGAAGAATTTCTGAAATCATTAAAATATCTTCTTGCTTTATTTGGTATTGATAATGATGTGACTGAAGATGTTAGATTTTTTTATAAATTTATCGAGTTTGAAAAAGGAAGTTTTAAAAATTTAACAAGTGCAGCAATTAAAAAAATAGAAAATTTAGATCCTGATAGTAAATGGCTTAAACATTTTAGTAGTTTAAAATTGGGACCAAATATTCATATTTATTACTTAAATGAACGTGAAAAGTTCTTGTTGCAAAAAAATGAACAGGATTTGAAGATTGTAACATTAAAAGAATTTTATAATAGATTTAATGTAACAGAAACCTATAAATTAAAATTAACTAACAAAATTGGAGAATTGAGACAAGAGTATTTTGAAGATTTGGTTAATTCAAAAAAGAGAAAATATTTTGAAATTGAAAATGCGTATAAAGATGTGGTTGGAAAAATTCTTAGAAAGATAAGTACGAAAAGACCAAAGATTAAATTAAATTACAAATTTAATTTGGAAATAACAAAGAAAGAAGGACCATTTATTTTTGGATTTACCAGAGGTTCGGGTGTTGGTAAATCTTACATTATTGGAAAGGTTGTTGATTATTTAATTAATTAAGAAATTAATAAAGAAAAAATCTTTGTTACTAAAGATTTGAGAGATGTGATTAAAGATTTGGAAAGAAGAAATATTGACAAAAATCAAAATGGAATTGTTAAATATTTTAAAGAGGTGTATAATCAAGATTTATCCAGATACAAGTATATTTTGTTTGATTATACATTGTATGATGTGAAAATTTATACAGATTTATTTCTTAATGGAACTAGTAAACAAAGGGATTTGATTAAGAATATCAATTCTTTTATTGAAAAGATTGAATTTGATCTTTTTATCGATGTGAAACGTGATTATGATAAGGTTATAGAGAATAGGGGTGATGATACATTTAGTAAAGAAGATTATAGAAAAATTTATTATGAATATAATAGTAATGTTATTAATTCTGTGAATTTTAGGAATTATCTGATTATTTCATTTGATAATTTAGATAATCAAGTGAAGGTTGATAGTCAGATTAAAGAAATTTTTGAAAAATATACGTAGATTACTAATATTATTATTAATTTGTTTATTATAAATATTCATGTTTATTTCTTTTATTTTATTATCAATAAATTTTAAATTTTAATAATGAAAATCCATTTTGATTTTACTGGTGAATTTTTAAATAATAAAAAGTATTACATGCTTGATGATATAGAAGATTTTAAAGATCCGAAAACTGACGAATACTTTGTTAAAGTAAAAGTTGCTGGTACAAATAATTTACACATATATATTTTGATAAAAGGTTTTCCGGTCTATTTTGATATAAACCTTAACGAGTTAGATGTGTCTGATAAACCGAATTATCAAAAATACAGTGACATTTTAAAAGAGTTGCAAAAAGGTGGAAATTATAAAAATGCAGAGATTCTGAAGGAAGCACGTGTTAATTTTCAACAAAAATTATGTTTTTTTGTCAGAGTTTATTTTAAAAATCATTATCAGAAAAAACAAGAGATAACACGATTGAGAGGATTGATCAGAAAAAAATAAATTGATTTTGAATTATATGAAGATGATATTTCAACATCATATTTAATATTTATATCGGTTCGAACACGTATCAAATTTAAAAATTCAAATGAAAAAGTCGCGTTTCCGTTGTCGGGCACCTTCATAACATACACAAAATTATCCAGAAATATGTGAAGTTCTACAAATAAATTTCATTATTCTACAATGATGTTTATTGATAAGATTAATAAGGATTATTATTTATCAATGTATTGGGATCTTGAAACTGTAAAGAAAAGTCAGTTATGTATAATGGATCATAAGATGCAAAGAGTTCCAAAAGGTTTCAAAACTGATACTGTATTTATGGGGGTTTACGCGTTATTCTGGGGTTCTGAAGTTAAACCATTTCATATAATAGCGATTGTGTTAGTGAATGATGAATTTCCAATGAAATACGAAAATCCAGATAAGAATCTGATTGATCTGATCGAAGTGAAAACAGAAGCAGATTTCTTAAGAACCATGTTTCAAGTATATAAAAATTTCAGTCCTGATAGAGAGAATGGTTGGAATACTCTGAGATATGATTGGAAATTTATAATTCGAAAAATGTATGAATATGTATTATTCAAAACATTTTACGAAATGTTATATGGAAATAAACCAAAAAGTGTAAAGTCGGTAATTAAATATCATCGGAAAGTAGAAAAAGTAAAGATAAGCGTGAATGAAATTGCAAATCATTATTTCATGAAAGTTGGTGGTACAATTGCATATGACATGCAAACACAAGTACGACAACATTATGGAAATTTAACAACATGGAGTTTAAATGAGATTTTGACAGAAAAAATTGGATTGGATCCAAAGGAAGATCTCTCTATTGAAAAGATGTATGATATAATAATTAAATGTCATAACAATGAATATAATGAAATTATCAAAAAAAATTAATGTAATTTGATTTTAACTTATTGCATGAGAGATTGTCAGGCTCTAAAAGAAATTTATGAAAAGTTATTCAAAAATGTTCAATATTCATTAATATCCAAGATATCATGTATCACAGTTCAAGAATACGCATTAGGTAACATGACAAAAATGATCAATAATTTAATTGTAGATTATTCTTACTGACGAAATATTAACCTTTCGTTTAGTTATATGAAAAATGATAAATCTAAACAGAAATATTCAGGAGGATATGTAAAAGAACCAAGATATAAGGGATTCTCAATAACTCCTAAAGGAGTATTAGATTTTAATTCATTATATCCAAGTGTGATGCGAGAAAAGAATATTTGTCTTTTGATATTTTCAGATACAAAGAAAAAAAGGAATTGAATATTATGAGATATCGTTTAGTGGAAAGACTGTGTATTTCGAAAAAAATAAGGAAGGATTGATACCATACATTTTAGAATCACTTGTGGATCTAAGAAATCAAGCAAAAGCAGATAAAGAAAATAATAAGAATGATGAATTTAAATATAATTATTATGAGGAATTGCAACTAGCATTAAAGAAATTTGCAAATTCTATTTATAGACAGTTTGGAAATAATATGTCTATTTTTAAAAATTACATGATATTGGCATCGGTTACTGCATTTGGAAGAGAGTACTTGGTTAAAGTATCAGACTTTGCAGAATCTCAAATTGATAAAGAATTTAATATTTCAGAATTTATTTGGGAATATTCAGATACAGATTCAATATTTATATCAAGAAATCCACATTTTATAAATCAGATAATTCGTCAATATGAAGAAAGATTATTAGATAAAAACAATTCAATGGATAAATTTAAGAAAATATTTTTTGAATTAATTAATGATATTTTTATTAAATCATTTACATGATTTAAAGAATTTGAAAAGAAAATTAATACATAGATGAAAGAGGAAAATCCACATATAGTTATTGAATTTGAGAAAGCAGAACTTCCGATATTTTATCAAGCAAAGAAAAAATATGTGATGTTATAATATAAAAAACCAAGATATTACTTTGATAATAAATGGATTGGTGTTGAAAAAATATATAAAGAAAGATTTGGTGTTGAATCAGTTTCTAAAGAAACATTAGATGAATTTATTGTTGATGAATATATTTTATTAACACGATATAAAAAATTTGATAATATTTTATTTAAAGGAGTTGATATAATAAGAAGAAATTCAACAAAGATATATCGAATTTTTA
>CAJVPY010004241.1:0-12880 GCA_910591965.1 Dentiscutata erythropus | reverse complement strand
AGAATTTTTTATTTTTATAAGATGAGTTCAAATCATTTAAGAGCTTTTCTACATTTGTATTTTGTAATTGCAAAAATTGTAAACCAGACATTTTAAAGTAACTTAACGATTAAATTAATATTTAATATATATTTAAAAAATTTTTGTTGATTTGCATTACTTTATTTATTTAATAACCAACAAGAATATATAAATGCTTTCAATTAATGAATAAGCGGCATTATTTTAAATTATTGTAAAAAAGAATTGTCATAAAATTCTGTTTCAATTAATAATGCTAATTAAAAATATTAAGTAGTAAGTTCGCCTTTATTTTTTATATATTTTATTATTTCATGATTCTTAGTTATTAGCCAAGACGAAGTTATATTAATTAATGTTTTTATGCTAGCATCATGAAGAGTAATTTACAAAAAGTCCAATAACATTATATATGTTTGCAAAAAAATAAATAAATAATCGTAAATAGCTCCATATTAAAATTGCTAAAAAAGGTGATTGTTTTTTCTCACTAATATTATTATTAGCTTTAACTAATATTATAACTAACCATAAAGTTACATATAAATCAATTATAAAATCAAAGACTATGGTTAAAGTAATAAAGGGCGCTGCTTTTTGATTAATATTCGGATTACTATAAACAAGTATAGGAACCTAAATATTTAAAAATTATAATTATAATATTAGCTTAATATTATTTGGTATTTATAAATCTACTTAATTTACTTACCGAAATCAAATTTCTTATAAAAAATATTAGAAGGTTAAAGTTCTTGATCAGTCTGATTCTATTTAAAACAATAGTTGTCAAAAGCCATAATAAAAAAGCTGAAAAAGAGATGTGAAACATAATATTGCCAATAACTAAAGAATAAGCAACAAAATTACACTATATTATTGAAAAGTTGTCCAAATTTTTGGGAATTATATTTGAACAAAGCAGAATAATGAATCTCCAAGTGTTTGAAAAATTAAGCATAAATTTGATTAAGTTTTTGATTCTTTTTTCTTTGTCTTCTTTGCAAAGAAAATAGCGAATGATAAAAACATAACTAATAAAAATCAATCAATTACATAAATTTACTGGTTTAAACAATTCTTAATTGATATATACGCACTGCTGTTCCTATTCCGAACAGATAACTTGACAAAAATAAATCGAAAGATGGAGGTAATTCCTATTTAGTTTTTTTCAAGATTAGTTCTTTTCAGGTTTTTTTTTAAAAAATATTTAATTAATAAAATATAAATTCAATTATTTGAATTTTTTTTATTTTTTTTAATTGTGTAATTTTCTATTTCTTTAAATCAGAAATGGCAAATAATGGAGCTAACAACTTAATCTCAAATATGTATTCTTAAATTAAATTGTAGAAATTAATTCCAATGTAAACTTTTTTTTTTTGTATTAGAAAACATTGATATAAAGAATTAAGTTTTTTATTTTTAAAATTAGCTTGAAAATCATTATTACATCTCTACTTGATAATCAAGTAGTAATCAATTAAGTCTTAATTGATTACTTAAAAGATAAATTGATAAAATTACTTTATTAAAAATTTATTTTAACTAATTTTATTTATTCAACAACATTGTGTGGAGTCTGTAATTAAATGAATAAAAATTTACAATACATTTTCAAGTAGTTAATCCACTCAATTAATAAATTACAGCTTTTAATTGTATTCCAAATTTTTTTCAAATAAAAACTTTAGTTAAAAGTGATAAATGTACTAAATTCGAGATACCTAAGATGTCCTTAGCACTAGAGACTCATTGTAATATCGATTATAAGTGTCTTAATGCGCTTATTGATGTAGCAGAAAATTTGCAAAAAGAATTTGGTAAATCAGTCAGACAAAAAGAAATCAAAAATGACCTGAGAAAACTAACAAGTGAACTTAGTATTCATAGCAGCTACTTTAGAAATTTTAATTATAAAGTATATAAATCGGTAGAAAATTACCTTTTTAAACATGACTATTGCGTTTTTGAAAGGATAACGCCATTGTTTAGGCTTAGGTATAATCGAGGAGCTGCTAACGAAATTACAAAGTATTTTAATAATTATGCTCGTTGCATAGTTTATAAAGGAAATCCATGTGAATATAAAAAGCGCCTGAGGCAATTATTATTATTAAATTCCTCTTGTAAACCGGACAAAAAAAACAAAACCTATTTCGCTTATCCCACTTATGCTCCGCGAATATTAAGAAAATTTCATCTTTACAAAAAATTTCGATAATAGAGATCTCCTAAAGTCAACGTAATTGCAAAACGCTGATATTTACGTGGCAATCAAACTATCCAAGCAATTTAGTTAGAATTTTTATTAAGCAATTATTATTTAGCTGAATAGTTTTAATTAAACACAAATGTTAGATTATATGTAAGATATAAATATAAAAAATTTATAAACTTATTTTGTACTTTAAATAGTTCGTAGTTAAAGGGTACAAAAACTTGTAAATTTTATAATAAAAGAAATCGCAAATTAATAAATTACAGTTGAAGTGCTCATGATAGAAGATCACGAGATGATTTTTCTTATATAAAATCACATTATTTCGCGGACCTACGGGTCCATGGACCGTAGTTCTAACTTCGTTAAGACAACATTGATATTTTTTAATAATTTTACATCACAAAATTACGCGATTTGCTTCGTTCAGGTATTGTTTAGAAGAACCAATGTATCTCTTAACTAGAGTGTCCAGAATTCTGCGGTACATAATTCTGCTCGCTCTAAAAATATCTTTTTGTATTGTCTCCGTAAGATAAGGCGAGACCAACTGGATTCTGTGTTCTACATTACCCCCTTCTCCCCTCCAGAAGAGGGGGGGAGAATTTGTTGTTTATATAGTAAAATTTTTAAAAATTTTTTTTCAAAAAAATTTTTCCGAATTGTTCCGTGAGAGAGAGGGAATGCGGGGAACGCTGGGGTGATTGATCGACTAATTGTAACAAATATCGATAAAGACCCATAGCGATAGTAAAAACAATTAATGATAAACTCTTAATGAAAAGTGATATTCATCTGTGTAACAATACGATCATATTACTGTAAAAAAATTGAACTTAAAATAATATAAAACCAAAAAGTGCGCTTTTTAACTTGTGAGGATTTTTATATTAGTAATTAAAATTTTAATTTTTTTATATATATTTATATAATCTAAAAGAGCCAATTTGTAAATAACTCGCTTAATAACTTAAATATTAAAAATTTGACATGAGAGTTTAAGAAATACATTGCAAATTTTCAAATATATCAGTGCAACACTAATAACCAGCAAAAACACACGTATATACACATTATTTGATTGGTTCAGGCCTTCACTGTCACCATTAAAACAGTAGAATACGGGTGACTAGATTATTTAAACAATACATGATAAATCAGCCAATTGTATTATTTAAAAAAATTCACTATACAAATCTACTATGGGTCTACAAATAGGTTTGATTTAATTAGCCGACCAAACACCCCAGGGGAACGCCAAGGAGGGGGGTGGGGTAATGTAAAACACAGAATCCAGTTGGTCTCGCCTAAACGTGACTTTAATCGTTTTTTAAACCCAAATACAATACAAAAAAATATTTTTAGAGTGCATAATTCTGCTCGCTCTAAAAAAATACCGTTTTGTATTGTCTCCATAAGATAAACGTGACTTTAATCTTTTTTTAAAACCAAATACAATACAAAAAAAATATTTAGAACGAGCAGAATTATCACCCAGAATTCTGGACACTCTATTTTAGAGTGAGCAGGATTATGCACCGCAGAATTCTGGACACTCTACTCTTAACATTTAAAATTAATTTATGCTAGCAAATCCACACAGGGCTTACGATTTAAGCTAATAAATGTTTCCGAATGGATATTAAATTATCAGATAAAATTATCTAGCGGTTACTCTTTGATAAAATTTTTATAGCACATACAATACATAAATATTGGGTAACAATTAAGTTTAATTGATCTTATTGGCGTAATTTAAAAAAAAATTTTTGAAAGTTTAAAATTTAGGCTTTAGAATTACATATTAAAAAAAGTAATATATTGCTAAATTGACTAAACCATATTTTGGTATTTAGTTTTTTTTTCAAATAACATTATTTTACATTGAATTGCCCTAATTTTAGCTGCAGGGTTGTATTGTAAAGTATATTGCATATTTACCTCATCGATTAAAAAAACAAAATTCTTATTTCCTCACTAATTCATAAATAGTTCTTTGGTATTTTGAGGCCGAATATCCAAAGAATAGCCTTTTTCGCAAAGATAAATTTTTGATAGGTAGTTTACTGTTATACAATACGATGAATTTAACTTAACATCCCTTAAGTCAAGATATTTGCAAGCTGTATAGCTCGTGTTTTTAGTACATCTTCCAGTATGCCATTAATTTATATAACGTAAGAAATTGAAGTTTTTGTAAAAAATTACCAATAAACTCTAGGAGCCGTGTAACAAAATTTATGATTCTTCTCAGGAGCTGTTCTGATATCTATTTGCTTGTGTTCAACGAATCTTTCCACCAGAGAATACATGCTTCATGAATGTTCGTTAATAACTTTATGGATTATAGCTGCAGCTATTAGATAAGTTCTGCTTTTTACTCCCTACTGATACTGTTGGGATCTAAAAAAATTGATCGCTGCTAAATGTTATATTTTTTTGCGATTTAATTTTTCATCATATTCTTGGATTTTTTCTTTTAAGAGAAATAATTGCTGAATGGTTTTGTGCAAAGAAAATCAAAAAAAGCGTAGTAATCGTTATAAATCGAAGTTGAAAGTATGCCATAAGGCATTCACTTATTACCAAAAATCAACATAAAAGTCATCACGACTAATGATTTTTTCTGGATCGCAAACACATTTTATTACTATTTCATTTAAAAAGTTCGTCATCAACAAGATCATCAGTGTATTAAATTAATTTTTCATTATTTTACATATTAATATTAAATAAATTATTTAATAGTAAGTTTTTGAATTTTATATTAAATTTTTTAATAGTAAGTTTTTGAATTTTATATTAAATTTTTTAATTGATTGTAAATTAATCAATTATTGAGCTTAGTGATGGGACCTAAAAATTAAATTTTACTTCTTCTTTAAAAATTATTAAACATAATGAATTCTAATAGTTTCATTCGATTGAAGAATCTGGCATTTTCCAAGAATTTCCAGAACTAAAAAATAGAGTGTCCAGAATTCTGTGGTGCATAACTCTGCTTGCTCTAAAAATATCTTTTTGTATTGTCTCCGTAAGATAAACGTGACTTTGATCATTTTTTAAAACCAAATACAATTAAAAAAATATTTTTAGAGCGAGCAGAATTATGCAACGTAGAATTCTGGACACTCTACTAAAAAATAAAGCAATTCCTATAATTATAAATTTTGATGAAATGAATCTAACTACCTATTGAAAAGTTTACTAAAATTTAAACAAATCAATTCATTAAATCAAATAATACCAAAAAAACATAGTGTTTGTATCAAATTAATAATAAATTACTAAAGAAGATATTAACAAATTTAAAATATCAATTGATTATAAATATCTAATAGCGTAAATTTAATAAAATCCTAAATTAAATATATTGGTGTATTATTTATAATATGGTCAATTTTTGAACAAGAATTTGAAATAAATATATAGCTAGCGACAAGCAAAAGATTAAAACTAGAATAAATACCTTGCAATTTATCTTATGCGAGCAAGCATTTAATATTAAAGCACATTGGAATTAATTCAATCTAATAGATTTACTCCCAACTAACTCTATATTTTAACAATACTTTTAAAATTATTAATAAATATAAATTTTGTTTTTTTGAAATAATAAATATAATGATAATGAATTCCAATAATTTTATTTCGATTGAAGAATCTGATGTTTTCCCAATTAAATGTAAAAATGGAATATCAGTTTTTATCCCTCCAGGTTACTCCCCAATTCTTATTAGTAAAGAAGCCACGGAAAATTTGAAAACAATCAAGGAATTTCCAGAATTAAATATACGTGTTCCAGCATTGATCTATAATCCTGTTAAGCGTCCACAAAACTCTTTTTTATTATTCAGAAATGAAATAAAAGATGAAATAATTAAAGATAATCCAAATATAGACACTCGTCAAATTTCAAAAATCGCAGGGAATAAATGGAAAAAACTATCAGAATATGAAAAATCGCGATATAAGCTACAGTCCGAAAGACTAAGAATGCAATTCAAATCCAAAAACTTAAAATGCAAATATAAAACAAGAAAACAACATTTACTTAAAAGTCTTTCAGTGCTCTTTCAATCAATTATTTAGAGTAAACAACAATATCGTATCTCGGATTAAAAAGGTCCATTTTGCAAACAATTTTCTTAATATTGAATGTTTATCTTCACAAAAATAAAATAAAATAAATTTTTTACAAAATTGTCATTTAATATGAGGCCCTCCAAATTTTCATAAACTTTATTTGTAAAGCGTCCATAAATTATCTTTAACCGGATATGACTCTATTTCAGTTATAATGTAAGAAAATAATGATTAATTTTATTCTAATTCTCTTTAAGTTATATAGAATAGAATTTTAATTAAACCATGCAAAATTAATTAATAACCCGGCCGGGTCAAAATTTGAAAAAAAATTCTTATATGTTTTACAGTTGTTTTCATTAATTTTGGACATCTGATAAAAAATTGACCGAATGATTGTTTGGCCGATTCGATAAGTTTTTGATTTCGGTAATGAGCGATTATGTAATGTGCATATCTTTCTAATGACATTGATAAATATATCGATATCACTATTTTTGCGCTTCAGATTATATTAGATTTAGTTGCTATTACTTCAGACAAGTTGGATATTTTAGTTTCAATAGCAATTACGAAGCGTTGAAATATTTATCATTATTTAAACATGACGTATTTAACTATTGAGATTCATAAAACAAAATAAGATTTAGTATAAAATGATTCGAGTCATTTTCATATGATAAAAATGTTGATATTAGTCATTATATTACCCAAATTCGCACAAGACTAAACATGACAAAATGTTGAGTTTCTTTGATTAAAAATTTAAAAATGTTGATATAATGTATCTTTATAGTTGATCACATTAGTCAAAAAAATTAAATACGTCAGTGTCAAAATTATTAATAATGAAAAAATTAGCCAAAATTAAAATACGTCAGTCAAAAAATCATTATTAATAAATACGTTACTGTAGATCTAAAATATGATTTAAAACTTTTTTTCTCTATCAAAAAATTCTCAAGTTACAATGGTTGAAAAAGAAATTATCGATATTTCGATTAAATTGTTTTGGAATGTAAATGATTCATCAGCAACTTTCGTTGGACCTTTAGAATTTACAACTGTTTTAAACCATGGTTTTACAACAATCAAGGATCTGGATGAACCAGACACAATTTTATTAAATGGAAATAGCTACAAAAAGATAGCAGATAGCGATATTCACGATTTTATATCCCCTATTAATAATGTTTCCTTGGAAGAGGTAATAACGTTGATTCAAAATATGTTACTATTCTGATTTCATAAATATTCAAAAAATGTTCTAGGTACATGAAGAAGGATTAATGCACGATGATTTACAAGAGCCACTTGATGTTTTTCCCGACCAATCTAACGAACAAGATAATCAGGTAAAAAAAACTATTTATTTAATACTCGAATTTTGCAAGTAATTTAACCCAATAATAATAATATAATAAAGGAAAATGAAGAAGAATTAATTCTCGATGATTCGATATCATCACAAGAGCCTCAAAATAATCAGGTAAATTTTATTTATTTAATAATCGAATTTTGCAAATAACGGGTTTAAACTAATAATAATAAATACTGTAATAAAGAAAAATGAAAATGAATTAATACTCGATCATTCAGTATTACTGCAAGAATCTGTTGGTTTTCCAGACCAATCTGGAGAACAAATTGATTCTCAAGATAATCAGGTAAAAATTTATTTATTTAATACTCGAATTTTGCAAATAACGGGTTTAACCTTTTTTCCTTGTTAATTTAAAGCGTACATACGATGGAATGGCAAATGCTCCGAGTAACCAATATCCTATCGTTTTAATTCCGAGTGTCAATGTGGTAAGAATTTTCTAATATTTAAACCTCAATTATCACCAAGTACATTATAAAATTAACAAATTTTAAAAAAAAAGGAATTATTAAATTTGAAACTTCAGCGAAGTCCATCACAAATTGATGATTCCGAGGATGAGATTGATGATAATAGTGAATCATCGAAAGTTAATGAGCAATCATCTGAAATTCAAGAAGACGACGATCACCAGGTATAAATTCGCCTTTTCAAAAGCTTAACATTTGAACATTCCTAACTTGGCACGAAATTCAAGGAACAGTCAGACGACTCACTACCCCCAGAAAAGAACAGCAAATCTTTGCGCGTTAATAAACGGGTAAAAAATTTTGATTAAGTTTATAAAAATTATTTTTTATGTTTACAAGAAATTGTTTTTAAAGAAATCAAAAAAGAGAAAGCGTAAGGTCTCGTTAAATATTTCACGTAAAAAAAAAGAAAAAACACAAATACAACACGCATTTTCATCCGAAACTGATTCCGATGGTACGTGAACCGTCATTTTTTCAAATTCAACATAGTTAAAAATTATAATTAATATATTTTCATTGATAACTGTAAGAAGACGAATCAATGTCATCGGATGCTGCAATTGAAGAATTGCAAATAAGTAGTAAGTTATCACAAAGATAATTATCCAAAAGTTTAAGTAAAGTTAATGCTTTTAAATAAATTCCACAGGCACCACGAATGAAATTGAAAAAAATAAGGCACACCTCTTAAAGGATAACTTTGAAATTGTCCAAAGAAATCAATTTATAGTGTATGGTGATAAACTTTTTTCAAAGAATAGATCAATAGAAGATCTTCTGATCCCGAATTTTAATCACCTTTTTAATGATATCAATGTGATTAATTTTTCCCTTCAACCATTACCTTCTTACTCAACCAATATGGAATCATTGGATAACTATTTCAAAGAATGGAAAGTACAATATAATCAACTTAAGTATACAAAGACAGAAGTCGAAGAGAAAATGTTAAAATTATTGTATGAACTTAGGGGTGCATACTTAACATTGCTCATAATACTATCAAAAGAGTATGAGCGAGATAAGAAAAAGCTTCCAGGTCACAAGATCTTACGTGGTTTAGTGAAGGGAAAAGTCAAATCAATTTTAAGAATTGGCGAAAGGCATGAGCAGAGATATTGGGTAGGAACATGGAGGCTTATAGAATTACTCAATATAACACATTGCCCTGCATCTATTCTTGTAGAGTCAGGTCTCACTGCAAGATATTTAATGAGGGATGCAAATTATAATCAGTTTCTTAAAAGTCTCCTAAATAATGTTGAGGTCAATCATGAAGCTCCCAGGTTTAGCAAATCTTTGATGTTAAGGTTGGGGTTATTAATTACAATCATGTTTGGCCAGACATGCCTATAAGCACTAATATAATTTATATTTTTTAATTAAAGAATTAAAGAAAAGGAACCTAAATTTTATTAAATTAATATTTGGAGATAAATCACAAATCATTATATATTTTTTTTTGAGGTGTAGAATTGTGAATGAAAAATAGGCGGCGGGTAACAATGTATTCTGAAATCCGGTTGTGTTATTTAATGTTTGAAATAAAAGCTACATTTTTCTGCTTTCTTTTCTAATTCTTTAACTTTCCTTAATAATTTCTCTATCACAAAATGTCCGATTATGTAAATTCATCCAATCCGATCCCTTCTAACATCTTCCTTACAGCTCCAAATCCTGATATTACCCGCAGTGAAAAAAACAAAATCGAATCGCAAGTACTATGAGAAGCAACAATACCTAATATCTTTCGTTAATATTTAAAATTAATCTGAATCTTTTCTTTAACAAAACTGGGTTTTTTAGTTTACAGTGTTACAAGTAATGATAGTTATGGCTGCAGACAATATAAATTTCTTTACTTTTTTTGTATTGTATTGGTTTAAAAAGATAATTTTAGTATTTTAGACAATTAAAGCTGTCGTAAAATTCTGTTTTTAGAAAGAGTAGTATTTTTTTTAAAGTAAACAATCGAAAATTTTTCATTTCCTAAATTTATAAACTTACCAGTACCAAATAAACAAACTGACATGAATAGATGTCTAACCTAAATATAAATAATAATTTATCCGAACAAAAAATGCTGGTAGTAAATTTTCTTTACCCTTTGTTCAATTTTTATCTAAGAAAAAGTTAAACTTATATACTAAATTAATTAAAATATCGATTCACTTTTTTTAAAAAAATGACAACCAATATTAAAACTCTTTACGAAACTTTAGAAACTCTTTTTATCCACGATGAAGAGGATTTTTTCTCAAATTATGGAGCTGATTATTCAGTCCCTGAATCTTTTTCTCAAATGTTTGGCTTTGCTTTTTCCGAAGAAGATATCAATAAAGCAATTGAACAACTTAAAAATAAAAAGGCAACATTTAATGGAAATAGCGAAATTACCTCCAATGAAAATGAAAGGAAATTGTCATGTTCATATACTATGTTAACCGATATTTTTTTATTATTATGGAAAGTTAGAGTGTGTATTTGTCTAATATATCTTATTTCATGAATTCTTTTAATTATATATTTACTTTCCTAGCAAAATTCCTCCCAAAAATATGGGATGTTCAACAAGATATCTTTTAAATATTTGTTCCTTGCATTTTAGCTTTTGATTAATTGATGATTTCTAATTAATGCACAGAATTAAAAAATCAATTTTAATTTTCGTAGTAATGGATTAATTTTTAATTTTTAATTTTTACCTTGCTTATTGCATAACAGATGATAATAATAATCTTAGAAAGGATTCTAGTATCAATATTAAAATTAATTCACGTAATATAATAATAATATTAAATATCTGAATAAGGATTTAATTCTTATGCTGAAATTTTTAAGATAATTACTAAGAATTCTTTTATTCTTTTATTATCAATATTATTGAATTAATTATTTTCAGTTTGATTACTGTAACCTTGGTACAAGTTTGAACTTTTATTTAATTTGAAGCATGCTATCCTGATGTAGCTTTTTTTTTGACTATTAATCGAGATATGAGCTGTGAAAGTTAAGGTATTGATTTTTTAAAATGTTAACCTTATTTCTATTAACGGCAGCCCAAATATAATTATTTTTATTCGTAATTCTGGTAAATATTATTCTAGCAAAATTCAAAATAATATATCTTTTTAGAGATGGGAAAAATGCGCATTTTATAATAACATGCGCATGAATGCGTATTAATGCGCACGTTATATAAAGCATGATATCGCATGATATTATTTTTGGAATTTATATTTTCCCTTCGAAAAATATTGGATACGTGCTCAAATTTTAACCCCAATCTTGCTCTTCTTTTATGTTCATTAATTTTCTTTTCAAAATTTTCAAGACTTTTTACATCCCTATTCTCTAATTCCGCCTGACAATGCGCTCCCTTGCCTAAATTATATATGCTTTAAATTTCCTATATAAAATTTAGATGGGATAAAATGCGCATGATTCCGAAACATGCGCATGAATGCGCATTAATGCGCACGATTAAGGATTCATGCGCACGCATGAAACCCATCTCTAATTGTAAATATGAATTGAATTGTTATTTTTATGAATTTTGAAGAATTACTACCGAATTTTATTCGTAATTGAATTTCTTATGTAAATCATTTAATTCGAAACTAACAAATTTTACTTTATTACTATAACGCTCCAAAATACAGCTGTATGGGTTAAATTTGAGTATTATGTTCGTAGGCAATTGATTAAAATTCAAATTGATATGACAATATGACAATATAATGGTGTGAATTAAAAAATATTTATGTAACTATCAGAATAAATTTTTAATAACGCTTTTATTGAATTAGAAAGATTCTAAATTTTATGACATCTGAAAGCAGATGGAATCGTAACATTATGATATAAATTGTACTCTAATATATTTAGTTAACTGATAAAAAGCTTATAAATTGCAATAAATAATGAAATCCAACACCAATATTTATAAAACAAATAATAATTTAGATTAAATTTATTCCTCTCTAGTCTTTTTTCTAGCTGGTTTATCTTTTCTGTCAAAACCTTTTCTTTAATATCATCACACATCCTATTGTAGGTTGTGGTAATGACTTTTCCACCTGACCTAATAGTTGCCCTAATCACCCCAGGTTGAATTCTATGTGCCTCTGCTGCGACCAAGATCCCAAAATTAAACTCTTTCACAACAGTAACTTCAACTTCATTAACATGTTCTCTTTCTTATAATTATGATAAAAATTAGTAAGTAATTTAATCAAAATTATAGACAAAGATACATACTTATATAACTATTAAAATAAGCCTTGCATTGGATAACCATTTTATAACCGCTCATCTCTATAATTATATCTCGACCATCATCTCCAGAACCACTAAATTGACAATATTATATAAGCTTTGTTTCATAGAAGTATAAAACTAAAAAAATAGCACGTATTCTCTTCACCAGGCTAATCACCGAGAAAGACACCGGTGAAGTCAAACAACCAAGAAGAACGTTCTATGCCGAAACATAGGCCACGACGAGCTTTCAATTCTTGGATATTTTACGATGACCTGGCAGCGTAACTTCAAATACGTAACAACTCAACAAAGCTAGTGAGAAAATACTCACCCTGTCCACTTAATTCTAGCGCCCCAAGGTAAGAATTCATTTTTCAACAAATCAACACAAAATAGTTCAAATCTTTTTCCTAAAGATTTATTTGACTC
>CAJVPY010004240.1:0-12881 GCA_910591965.1 Dentiscutata erythropus | reverse complement strand
TTCATGTGATCGATCATCCCTGTACTTTTATTGGACAGATCGGTCCTGAGTCACAAATTTCAAGTTTGGAAGTTTGTGCTACCATGATTGTCCACCATGCTGCCTAGGTTAAGGTTGGTTAGGGTTAGCTTAGGAGCATAGTTCTGGTAAACAAATGACGTTATAATACGTTTATCAAATGATTGTCGAACACTGTTCTAAAGTGTCCATTAGAATAACTAACCCTAACCACGGCCATTCCGACCCGGAAATTTAGGCATCCTCCTGTGTTGCTATGACTCAGCATCAGCTACAACTGAATCGCTTTTTAAAGTCATAGCTCCGGATTAAACCATAATCATTGAGCCACAACTTGTGTTATGGCTATAGCATGACTTGGCCATGGCTCAAGTTGTGGTAAATAATATCGATAATCTTTGTATTAAATATTATTACGTTGCTATAGTGATAATGATTTTAAAGCAATATAGCGATAGTATTTAAAGAAGTCATACAAGTGTTAATGTTTTAATGGGTTGAAATTGGTCTACAAAACACTTTGTTATATAATGTCAGGTTTTCACATTATATTTCAATTACATAAGTATTTTCTTATGTATTTAATCAATTGAGCAATGTTAATCAATATATGTATTAATTAATTTCTCATTTTATTCAAGCACATAAATTATAGGTCGAAACTCAATTTTAATTGGTGGAAAGTAGTTTGAAAATTAGTGGGACACGTGATGAATTTTGTGATAATCATCGGTAATATAGTTTTTCGATAATATAATTTTCGGCCAATATATTATCGTGGTATGTTTTGTACCGGCCGAAAATTATATTATCGAAAACTACCAAAATTTGCTGACGAATTCATCACATGTCCCACTAATTTTCAACCGGTCATTGTCGCGAGGTTGAGGCCATCTTTTCTTGTCAGACTTCAGCAAAATTATAGTAAGTATCGCTTCAATTAATCATAGTATAGAGTTAATACCTCTATCTGGATTTATATATCCGGATATATACTATGTCATATGATATAACGTGACATATTGTTTTTAAACCCGGATATAAATAAATCTGGAGTCTAAGTATTTAATATAAGCAGATTATTATGAATGGACTATATGGTGTAGGGTGTGAAATACCCCTATTTTTAATATCTGTTCCGGTGTTATCTATATCTTTAATTCTGAGTTTGTGCGTTTTAACGTTTTTGATTGGCATACCTGAGAATCTATATCTTTAATTCTGAGTTTGTGCGTTTTAACGTTTTTGATTGGCGTACCTGAGAATCTATATCTTTAATTCTGAGTTTGTGCGTTTTAACGTTTTTGATTGGCATACCTGAGAATCGTGATTTAATTCTGAGTCGAATTTAGTTTGGACGTTTAAACATGATGATTGGTCGTACCTGAGAAACATGACCTGAACATGGGAATTCTGAGTTTATGGATTTTAACATTTTAAATAAAAAGATAAATATAGATCATAATAATAAGTAATATAGATCATAATAATAAGTAAATAATAATAAGTAAATTAATTTATGATAACGACAAGATATGTAATAATAATAGATCATAATAATAAGTAAATTAATTTATGATGATGACAAGATATGTAATAATGATGATATAATAATGATATAATAATGATATAATAATGATAACGAGTTTATGTCATAAATAATGATAACGAGTTTATGTCATAAATTGATTTATGCCAATAAGATTTATTTATCATAAAACGAATTATGAAAGATAAAAATATAATAAATAAAAATATAATAAACTAATTGATAAACTAACCGATGATAAAAATTAACGATAATAAAATAAATCATTGATGATGAAATTTGAATAAATTGACTTATGATGATAATATGTAATGATATATGCAATAATTGATGATGAATAATTGATGATGAAATTTGAATAAATTGACTTATGATGATGATATGTAATGATATATGCAATAAACTGATAATTCATAATAAATCAATTAATAGTATAAATTGACTAATATAAATTGACTTATGATGATGATAGTAATGATATATGAAATAAACCAATAATTTATAATAAATTGATTAATAATAACAAGATAAAATTTGTCATGAATCAATTTTTGATAAAGGATTCAGAATGCGACAATTATGATTATCAAAATTAATTTCCGACGATTACAACATTTAACATCATCAACATTAATATTCAATTATGACATCTATTATTATCAAATTAAACTCTGATTACGACATTATTATTGTTAAGATTAATCTCCAATTAACATTAATTGAAATTAATATCAATCACCAATTACGACATTAATTGAAATTGATATCAATCACCAATTACGACATTAATTGAAATTGATATCAATCTCTGATTACGACATTAATTGAAATTGATATCAATCTTCGATTACAATATTAATTGAAATTGATATCAATCTCCGATTACGACATTAATTGAAATTGATATCAATCTCCGATTACGACATTAATTGAAAATAATATAAATCTCTAATTACAACATTCTATATCATAATATTTACGAATTACAAAATTTGAATTATATAATATAATCCTAAATTATTGATCATAATTAATAGAGTTTCTTTAAAACGGAAATAATACAATACATAAGAATAACGTAATAATTTTATCATCATGACACAACAATATAATCATCATATTACATTACTTAAATTGAATAAGACAACTCTGATAATAACCCAATAACAGTAATTTCCGGTCAAATATGTATGCGATCACTTAATCACGTGAAAAAAATATTATAACTAAATTATTACATTCTCAATTAAATTTTTCATATTAATAACATACCATTACGATAAATAACATCTAAGGAAAATATACCATTGAACGATTAATTTCAAAAGAAAATAAGAAATTACAGTATAAAAAAAATAATAATAATTACTAGCATATAGAGACAGTAAACGAAGCTAATAAATTTCTGCCGCAAAAAAAAAAAAAAAAAAAGATATCAAATCCTAAATACTGAATAAGCGAAATATAAATACCAAAAAATGTAAATAATCTTAACCTTCGTAATAAAAAAAAAATCTATATAAAAAAATAATATAAATAAATTTATATAAACATAAAAATTTCCAACGTCGCGCTGTAAAAAAATCAAAAATTACACTCATTATTACTACTGAAAATAAAAAAAAAATAGTAATTAAAAACGATATTATATAAATATATAAAAAATATAAATATATAAAAAAACGAAAATTTAAAAATATATATATAAAAAACTTTACACTTTACAGATGCCACCACTTCGTAATCTCTGACCACGAACGAAAAAAGAACATCGGACTACAAATACTTTACGAATGCAAAGATACCGAAATTCGCTTCCTCAGACAAAAAAACAATACAAATACCACAATATCGGCCGAAATTTTCAAGAAAATGAAACATTAATGCATCATAGTTTAAATATAACTCATGTATGTGCCTACTGTAACACGAAACTCTTTTCAACCGAAACACAAGGAACATGCTGCAAATCGGGAAAAATAAAGTGAGCTCAAATTACATTACAATTTTTTTAAAAAAACACACAGATATCATGCTATGCATTACATCTCTTTATAAAATATTTGATCTACAAAAAATTAATATACTAGAATAACTTCATCGGATAATACTGCTACTTTAAAAAATTTATTTATAAGAAACGACAAAATTGGCAGAGATTTCTGTGAAAATATAAGAGCCTATAATAGCATTTTTGCATTCACCTCAATGGGTGTTAAATTAGATAAACCTATAGCAAATGGTAAAAAATTTTAATAAATATGTAAATATATATATATAAAAATATAACCATAATTAACTTCCTTATAGCCAAAAGCGGATTTTATACATTTCAAATAAGAGGCGGAATATATCATTCAATAGGATCTCTTTTACCGTCGGATGGAATACCAAGGTTCCTTCAATTATATATCTACGACACTAAATCCGAAACAAGAAACAGACTATCAATTATATCTAAACTCCGTCGAAACACTTTAGAAACCATCAAATTATTGCTAGACGAACTAAACCCTTTCGTAGCCAATTTTCGCTCGATTTCTTCTAACAATAACATAACTAATCTTCGTTTAATCATTAGAGATGATAATAACTTAGATCAACGCGTATACAATAAACCAACAGCTTCTCAAGCCGCTGCCATATGGGTGGAAGGCAATGATCACATAAGTTGTACTGAACGCGATATAATAGTGCAATCACGATCACAAGGCTTACAAAGAGTATCCGAATTAAGCAGGTCATATGACCCTATGCAATATCCGCTCCTCTTTCCCCCAGGGTGACTATGGTTGGCATCCTAACATATTTCAAAATATGTCTAACGAAAAAGTCACTGCAAGGCAATATTATGCTTACAAACTTCATTTCCGAGAGCCTTTATCATTACTTTTTTTTGGTGGTCAACTTTTCCAACAGTATATTGTAGACAACTATGTCAAAATAGAATCTGCGCGTTTTAATTATTTGCGTTTTACTCAACACAAAATCTGCAAAAAACATTATCAAGGTCTACAAGACTCATTTCAATCAGGAATAACTAATGCATCAGACATAGGACAAAAAGTACTTTTACTCTCATCCTTTATTGGAGGTTCCCATAATATGTACCAAAGATATCAAGACACAATGACATTAGTACAGACCTTTGGGAAACCAGACGTATTCATAACAATAACGTGCAACCCTCGATGGCCCGAAATTACAACAGAACTAATGCCAATGCAAACTCCACAAGACAGACCAGACCTAACAGGTAAGAATTTGACTTAATATTAAAAACTAACTGCTCAAAAATAACATATTCAATTCGAAAATAACCTTTAAAAAAAAAAAAAAAAGACAAATATAAATCAAACAAAAATAAAAACTAAACCAAAATTAATCCCTTAAATAACAATCTTTTACAAAAATTTCTAAAAATTTTTTGTCTAACCCTTGATATAAGAAAAAAAAAAGAGGAGAAAAAAAAAAATACCAAAATATTTATTAATTAAAACTTTAATTAAACTTCTTAAAAAACACACAACATATACTAAATAAGATTTTAACACTAATCATAACATTATAAACAGCCAGAATCTTTAAACTGAAATTAGGGGAACTTAAAAACGATATATGCGATAAAGGTGTTCTTGGTCGGGTAATCGCTCATATGCACATAGTGGAATTCCAAAAGTGTGGTCTCCCGCACGCACATATGCTAATAATATTTAGCCCTGAAGACAAACTACATGGAGCTGATAATTACGATTCTATAATATCAGCAGAAATACTTGACCCAATGAAACAACCGAGATTACATCAAACAGTTACTTCATTTATGATTCACAGCCCGTGCGGAACTCACAACAACAAAGCTCTGTGTATGAAAAACAACAAATGTACTAAACATTACCTCAAAAAATTTATTCAGAAAACACGAGAAGGCGAAGATTCATACCCGTTATATTGCCGCTGTTACGATGGACGATATGTAATAATTAAAAATAAAAAATTAGATAATCGCTAGGTCGTACTGTATAACCCTTACCTTACATTCAAGTATAACTGCCACATAAACGTCAAAGTATGTTCCAGTATTAAATCGATAAAATACCTGTACAAATATATATATAAAGGACACGATCGTGCCGCAGTACAAGTTACCAACAAAGATGAAATAAGTCAATACTTAGACACTCGGTGGGTCTCAGCATCGGAATCATGCTGGAGAATTTTCGGGTTTGACCTGTCGCAAATTAATCCTTCTATACTACGACTTCAAATCCACCTTTCCGATAAACAAAATATAACATATCCTGAATCATCAGACATAACTAACATTCTCGCAGATGAACAAAATAAGAAAACAATGTTAACTGAGTACTTTGAAGTAAATAAAGTTGATTCAGAAGCACGAAATTACACATACCGCGAATTTCCCCAACATTATGTTTGGAACAAAACTTCAAAAAAATGGACAAAACGCAAGCAAAAAAAAAATGATAGGAAGAATTTATACTGTCAACCAAAGTGAGAGAGAACGCTATTATCTACAAATACTACTCAATAATATTAAAGGAGCCACATCATTCAATGACCTAAAAACAATAAATGGTTATAAATGTTTAACATTTAAAGACAGTGCAATAAGAAGAAAACTTATAGAAACCGAACTAATGTACTACGAAACTATGCAAGAAGCAGCTCAATTCCAAATGCCATCCTCACTATGCCAACTATTTGCTACTATACTAATATTTGGTGAGCCAAATAACATCAAATCTCTATGGAATAACAGCTTTACCGCAATGTCTGAAGACTTCACAAAAAGTGGAATCACAAATGGTCAACCTTTAATTAATGCCGTACTCAAACATATAAAACGCCTCCTAGAACAACATAACAAATCTTTAAGCGAATATGATATTCCTCCCCTCATTCTAACAAATAACATCATGAATGAACTACCAAGAATAATAATAAATGAACTAAATATTAATGTAACAGCAGATGACATAGCAAAAATCGAATTATTAAATGAGGAACAAAGGCTAATATTCAACACAGTTATAGAACACATCGAAAAAAATAAACCTATAATAATCTACGTAAACGAACCTGCAGGTAAATAACAAATTACAATTCTAATAAAAATATAAAAACATAAAACTATATGAACCAAACAATAATTAAATAACAAAACAGCAATAAAAAAAAAACTAAAAAAAAACAAAAATATTAAAAAACAAAATATGACCTTAGGTTCGGGAAAAACCTTTCTATATCTTTGCCTACTAGCCAAAGTACGTTCCACCCATTCAATAGCACTGGCTACAGCTTCTTCAGGCATCGCAGCCTTATTTATGCCCGGAGGACAAACCGCCCACTCCAGGTTTAAAATTCCACTGAACATCAATTCTGAATCAACTTGCTCCATAAGCAAACAAAGTCAACTAGCAAACCTGCTAAGATTAGCAAAACTAATAATTTGGGATGAAATTTTGATGATGAACCGCTATTCTGTAGAAGCATTAGATAAAACCCTAAAAGATATTATGAAATGTGACGCTCCTTTCGGTGGAAAAACCATCGTATTCGGAGGTGACTTCCGTCAAGTTTTACCGGTCATCCTGAGAGGGAGCCGCACACAAATAGTAAATGCTACATTAAAATCCTCACCGTTATGGTCTAAAATCAAAATATTTCACCTTCATCAAAATATGCGAGCCAAAAACAATCATTAAACTAATGACTTTAAAAACTTTTTTATTAAGAATCAGTAATGGAACTGAAGAAACAATTAACACCGACTTAATCTGTATTCCAGAACAAATAGTAGTTAACTGGAATAATGAACATTCACTACAAACCCTTATAGAAAAAACATACCTGTCTCTCACTACAAATCTGTTAGATCAGTATTACTTCACAGACAGAGCCATACTTACCACTACAAATGAATATGTTGAACAAATAAATAATATGATATTAAATCAACTACCGGGCGAAAGCATGATATATCGAAGCTTTGACTCAATTCCCGACGATAATCACAATCTATACCAGCAAGAATTTCTAAACACTATAACCACGACAGATATTTTCCCTCATAAATTACACCTTAAAATCAACACACCGATAATATGCATACGAAACATAGACCCAACCAACGGTCTATGTAACAGCACTAGGCTAATATGTCAAGTATTCAGTCCAAACGTTATAGAAGCTAAGATAACAACGGGTAGTAATAAAGGAAAACATATATTCCTTCCAAGAATATTTATCACTTCCGATAACATTAAATTTCCCTTCACATTAAAAAGAAAACAATTTCCGATAAAACTTTCTTTTGCCCTAACAATAAATAAATCTCAGGGTCAAACCATTCCATACATAGGGCTTTATTTACCCAAACACGTATTTACGCACGGACAACTTTACGTCGCATTATCGAGAGCCCGAGCTTACAATAATATCAAGATATTAATAAAAGATGAGAAAATCTCAAAAAAACAAGGCATTTATACACGTAATGTCGTATATAAAGAAATACTACAAAATTAAATAAATATTTTAACAAAACAAAAATTCCAAATACAAAAACTCTCAGACTAATAAAAATATAAAATTTTTGGATAAAAAGCAATATAATAAAATATAATAAAACGAAATTAAATACAAATAACACATTAATAATAAAAACATAAACCTGAAACTTTATATACAAAATAACATAAACCCGAAACTTCATATACGAAATAATATAACCATAACAACAAAACAAGAATTAAACAAGTAAAAAACTAAACTAAATAAAAAAAAAATTAAATAAAAATAAAAAAAATAAAAACTACTCTTTATAATTAATACTATCTGAATCAAAAGAATGCAGCCTAAAACTACTACGTAAAACTCTATCAGCATGTCCTTTCCCCTTCTTATCCGAAGAAATAACTTCTCCATCACGATCAGAAACAAACAAATCATCACAATCTCCCATACAAGACCTTCCAATAGATTCTCCAGAATCTTCAACACGTACCCGCTTTGATGAATATGAACTACTCGAACCATTAATATCTACGTGATCACCTGACGAAACAGATACTTCCTTTTTAAATTTTCCTTCAAAATTCTCTCCAAAATCATTACAAACTTCACTACCATCGTTATTAAAATCCTCAACAGAATCATCATACTCTTCAACTCTCGCACATCTCAATGAACGAAAATTATTAACCAAATTAGAATCACCTTCACCAACATAATCTCCAGAACTTACAGAAGATTCAACATTATGATCAGAATTAAACTTAGGCTTATCCGCAACGTTACGATGAGTAACCAAAAGTCTAGACCGAACAGAATTCTTAGAAGCTGAAGAAACTTGAGGAACACCACGATCAAAAATAACATTCTTTTTATTATTAAACTGAGTATCAACATAATTGATATCCCTAGCATAGACATAAAGCTCATTATTGATAATCTCCAATTGACTGACAACGAAAATAAGTGATTCTTGAGGATGCATATTACTTTTCAAATATGAAAATTGAGAAACGTAACGCGAAAAAACAACTTTCAAAAAAAAATTATATTCTTGCCCAGCATAATCAGTAACTAAAGTACTAATAATGACATCATCGTTAACTTCGTTAGGCATTTCTTGAGGAATCCCTACCAAAGAAACCTTTAATGGGCATTTATTTGATGATACAGCTTTATTGAGGATTGTCACATGAGTAGAAGTAGAAACCGTCATCTAAAATTTAAAGATATAGATTAATATATGCTAAACTCTAACAAATGAATAACATTTACCTTAGCTCTTTTCTTTCCTTCAAAAAAGCCAGGCACAATTTTACCACCAACGCAAAAGAAATTATCTTTCACAAAAACGGCTTGAGTCTCAGAATCTCTTTCGTCTGAATCGAACGGCACAAATAAAGTCAACTCAATATAATAATCATCACGCTCTACGGGATAAGTCCCAAGAGCCCAAACAACCAACAAATAGGATCTTTAGAACTAACATTCTGCTTCACATAATAAATCTTAACGATAGTATCTGCATAACACGGCATTAGAACAAAAAGCAAAACCCAAAAAAAAACTATAAAACTTTAAAATTTCTACAACACTCACACAATATTATACATATATATATATTTTTTAAACACAGAATAAATTAAACATAATAAAACCATTAACTCCACAACATCGAACCTCATAATATCGTAATAAAGATGTCAAAACTAAATAATAATGACACAATGAAAACCCCTAACTTAAGCAAAAAGCTCATAATAATTACTAAAAATAAATCGAAGCCACACAATACATCCAAAATGACATAATTATAACCAAATTACTAAAATCATACCATAAACACAAAAAAAAAAAAATACATAAATAAAACATCAAGCTTCCAGAATTAAGTTAACATAATATAAGCTACAAACATAAATAATAAGTTGACCGTAAACAAATAAAATAAACTAATAAAATATTGAAACCTCAATACCAAACTTATATAAATAACACAAGATATAATTTACACCAAAACAAAAAAAAAAAAATCAAATACCACTTAAACCTTATAAAATAAATATCACAAAAATAAAATAACACCGTCAAATAACGTAATAAACTAAAAAATAAATAAATAAATAAATAAAACCACATAAGTACATATTCACACAACTCAATAAACGAAAAAAAAAAAACAACACGAATAGCACAAATCATTAAGCAATAATTTCTACAATAACACGAAACCCTAAACCAAAAAAACCAAACAAAAAACCATAATAAAACTAAACTGAAATTATAAAAACATAAATCAACAACAATGAAAACCTAAGCTAAAAAAAAAAATACTAAGAAAAAAATATCACAAAACAAACATAAAAAAAAAAAAAAAACCTGCAAACAATCATAAATTACAACTTTACGAATTTCAAAACAAAAAAACTAAGCACAACTTAGAAATTAAATAAACATAAATACTTCAAAAACACTCAATAAAATAAAAATAAATAAAATTTTATCTACTACATACAACTAATAAACAAAATCAGCAAAAACTTAAATAATGAACTAAAAAAAAAAACAACAACAAAAACATACCAATTATTACAAACAAAAACTTTAGCTTACAACACAAACTAACGAAATAACAAAACCACTTTAAAAATGACATAAAAACTCACAGACATATCAAAGATAACAAAACAAAATATAAAAACATAAAAAATACTTTAACAAAAATTTAACAAAAACACCCAACAAAAACAACTTATATATATAGAGATAAGATGGGTGGCGCGAAAGCGCCACCTATCGCACTAGTGTATTATTAAGGTTAGCATTAAAAAATTGTAGTGGATTGTTATGATATGTTTTTAAAAGGTATTTTACATTCTATACTATATATCTAAAATTTGTATGAAAATTTTAAATTATAGTGTCTCATATCAATATAGTTATGCTGTATACCCGATATTTTTTATCTGAATTCAAAACAATCTATAACCTATATAACCAACTTATTTTCCGTTCCTGGTTTAGCGCGACAATGTCGCGCAGCTACTTATTAGTAATTAGATGTGATCATCAGCGATACGTTGGTCATAGCTGTGAGCAATTTCCTAAATTTGGGTATGTCTAAAGCCGTGTCCAGTCATATGTTTTTGACTATTTGATTAAAATTAGGGTAAGGGTTAGCCTGGGGCTAGGGTTAGAAGGTGTTTTATAGTAAAATCGCCCTCCCGGCATCTTTTGGTAATGACTCGAGATAGGGTTAGACTAGAGATGGGGAAATGGGCATTTTATAATAACATGCGCATGAATGCACATTAATGCGCACGTTATATAAAATGCGCATGATATCGCATGATATAATTTTTTATTTTTCCTCCGGAAAATATCGGATATTTGCCAAAGATTTCCCCGACCCTTCTCATCTTTATGTTCATTCATTTTTTTCGGAAATTTTCAAAACTTCTGCATTCCTATTCTTAATTTTGCCTGGCATTATACACCTTGGAAAATTAAATATACATTAATTTTACTATATAGATTTAATGGATAAAATGCGCATGAATGCGCATTAATGCGCACGATTGAGGAATCATGCGCACACATGAAACCCATCTCTAGTTTAGACACTCGTTTCTTGTGTTTTTTGTTTTTCGCTTTTTTCAGCTCCGTGTCGATCAAAATAAACAATTTTATTGGCTCTATGTCACGTGATTGGACACAGCTTTAGACGACCCCTAAATTTATCCATGTAACTTTTAACCAATATTTTTATTGCGTATGGGCGGATTTTTTTGATTTGAATGATGATTAAAAATTAATAATAATAATTCATAAAAAATTTTTTTTTAATATTTCCCGGTGGCATTCGCCAAGGGATGCCAAGTAGGCGTACTTATAGTTCATAAAATTTGATCCAATAGTTTATGTGAAATTGCATAATTGGCTTAAAATACAAAATGGAATAAAAATTAATTGAATAATTGTACTGTATTAGATTTGCTAATTGATTGAATTATTGTATTAGATTTGCCAGTTAATTGAATGATTGTATTTTATTTGCTAATTAATTTTTTTATTGTGAAATTCTTATGAACCATTATGAACC
This sequence comes from Dentiscutata erythropus, assembly GCA_910591965.1. Lineage (NCBI taxonomy): Eukaryota > Fungi > Glomeromycota > Glomeromycetes > Diversisporales > Gigasporaceae > Dentiscutata > Dentiscutata erythropus. The sequence goes on along the minus strand of CAJVPY010004240.1, from coordinate 675 downwards.
ATTTTATAAAAATCATGTAATTATTTGATTGGTCCATTGTACCTTTGCTTACTAATATTTTGATATAATGACATATTTTCGTTGTTTAAAGATAGAAAATTTATAACTTATTTTATATATTATTCTATTGCATCAACTTAATTTTTAATGATCATAATATTCTCAAAAAATTTTTGCCTATACGAATTAGTAATTTTATATTATGGAACTCGGGAAAGAATCTGGAACGCGGGTAAAAGTCTGGAACTCGGGAAAAAAGTCCCGGATAATTATTTGTGGTACTATATAAAATCTAGTGTTCCGCTCAAAATTTATAAAAATTATTTAAAAATTTGAATATATTAATCATTTCTATCAATTAAAATGTGATTTTCTTTTAATAAAATCTCTGATCTTTCTGGCAAGGTAATTTTTACTTATTTTTTTTTTTATTAAAAAAGCTATATAATATAAAATTTCATGTTTAATTTCTCGTAATTCAGATTGCAATAGTGACAGGTGGAAACACTGGTATAGGAATCATAACAGCAAGAGAATTAGCTCATAAAAATGCTCACGTATTCGTTGCAAGTCGTAGTAGAGATCACAGGTTGAAATTAAAAATATCTTCCCTGTATCTTCAAATAATCGGCCTAGGTGATAGAAGGGTGATATTGTGATGGCTATGAACCGATA
>CAJVPY010004239.1:0-12882 GCA_910591965.1 Dentiscutata erythropus | reverse complement strand
TTGTATGAATTACTATAATACTAAAAACTTGCAGGGATTTTGTTTACTTTTTACTATTGTCAATGATTTTCAGGGGTCCTTTTTGTCTTTCTTTTTTTTTTATCATTTTATTTTTCTTTTGTATATTTGGTTTTTGCTTAGGTTTTGTAGTTTTTTTACCTTTTTTTTATTCTCTTGTTTAGTTTAGTTTTTTTAGTATACTTGTCATTCTTGAGACAAGAATTATGAAATCCTCTTACTTAGATATTAAGAAGAGAAAGGTCTTAAGAAAATTGGCAGTCATGATGGGTGGCTGATTACAGTTGATAATGTACCTATCTACTTTGGTTACAGAAGAGATAGATGCATAGACAATATCAACTATAGCAGGTTGAACATAGATGTCTAGTAGATAACTGGGTTAGTTGAAACTTGTAATTTAGATGCTAAAGCTAGTGTTTTAGTGAGAAGTCTGCATGCAGTAGAGCCTATTGCGGTAAATCTAATAAAAGTTTAGGCATGACTGCTGAATTTTTTTTTAAAAAAAAACCTATCATATAATCATATAAAAATATAAAATAAATTAAGTATTGGTAAAAATGCATTAGTAAACATACTGATAATTAATCATTAGTAATTTAAATATCTATTAAATAAACTTGTTTGTAAAGTCTTATGTTTACAGAAGGTATATTAGTGAAGTAAGCAGAGCTGGTTTAATAAACATTGAGTTCACTTAATTAAATTAATACAAAATTAAGTTACAGTATAATAAGCATTGTTAATTATATTTTAAACTATATAAATATAAATTGCCAAATACACTAATTCATAATTTTAAATTTGATTTTTATCTTCTAAAAAAATATAGTAATTTTGAAAGACCCTAACAAAGATTCACAAACACCTTTGTTTTAAATAACTAACTATGAATATTTTTTATATTACTCTGTATTTTCTTGAAGTATACTAATTAATATAGTAATAAATGTCACAAATTATAATAAAATTAGATTAAAATAAAACTAAAGACTTTTCTTGCTTATCTTTAAAGCTTATAAAATCTACTTATACTCTTTTATTAATAAAATTAACTCTAAACCCTAACTCTAACACTAACCCTAACTCTAAAAAATATCACACAAAAAATTTTAAATTTTCTTAAAAAAATTTCATTTTAATCTGATTTCATTTTAATCTGCTACAATAAATTAGTAATGCCAAGAGAAATATAACTTCAATTATCTAAAATTTATATAATTGAAGTTTCATTTTCTCTTGAAATTATTTAAAATAATATCTAATATACTTACTTAAACTAGATTAATATGAAATTGATATATCTACAAATTTAAATATTTTATTTTTAAAATATATAATAGTTAATAAAAATTAAATATCATTATAATTACTAATTATCAATATTTATAGTATATATATATGCAACTCTTTCCAATGATTATTTGGACTACAATTTTCCAAAAACTTTTTACTAAGAAAAAATACAATATATTAGTATAAAACTCATAAAGTTTATGTAGAAAAAAAAACCTTAAGTTAGCAGCTATTATTTAGAGATAGTTCTTATATACTATCTTGCTAATATACTGGTTGAACATATACAATTTGGCCTCTGATATTTTATAACAATTCGGAGGGGAATCAATATCTGATTTTAGGCTGATATATTATAGTCGATAGTTAGGAATATTATAGCTGATAGTTATAAATTTTATAGTTGATAGTTAGAATATTATAGCCGATAGTTGGAAATTTTATAGCTGATATTAGTTAGAAATAGATATTTTATAGCCGATAGTTAGATATTTTATAGCTAATAGTTGGGAATTTTATAGCTGATAGTTGAAATTTTATAGCTGACTGATGGAATTTTATAGCTAATAGTTTTTTATAGCCATTAGTTAATTTTGATCAAATTATATTAACTAAAAAAAATTTATTTAAACTTATTCTGCTTATGTTCTAATACAAATACATGCAATTTTCTTAAAAAAATTTTTGTGATTTCTATCTATTACAAAATTCCGGTAATACACTTAGTTAGGAACTAATGTGATTTATATCGTGATTAAGGTTGAGTAAGAAATTATTGATTTCTATCAGCATTTCAGTAATAAATCAGCCAGAATTGCCCGGAGGTTTGGGTGATGGTCTATAAAATTCCTGCAACATATATTTATCTTGTTACATAATATGAATAAGCAAAGTTATCTAATTTTTCTAACAGAATGTCCAGGTTTTTGGTTATTCAAAATAGGTTTTTGATTATTACAGTTGATGTGGCACATTTGAAATGTCATCTATCAAGATCATCCATCACCTGAACTTTCGGGGTGATCCTGGCTGATTGTGATACCCCAACTGGTCCATGGTGCTTTCATTGCTTTTCCCTATTATAATTTCTTCGCTTCACTTGTTTGCCAGATAGTGTATAATTAGGTATTTCCTCATGTGCCCCAACCATGCACATAAGAGTCACAACCATCCATTTCTTAGTTATGTCCTTTTAAAGCAAAAAAGGTTCCTTATATACTTAACATTTAACTCTAGATTAATTACATCACAATTAATCATACGATTCTTATCTTTTACTTCTATTACATAATTAATCAATCATTCGATACTTATTTTTTCTTAGTCTTATATTTTTATGCGTCTTGATCGATTCTTGATTGATCATGGTTACACGCCCGAATCATGCCGTTTGATAATGTTATTGCACAATTCCAGGATCAATTTCGCTGTAGAACTGATTTTGGCTATGACACTGATTCTTTCAGTAATACAGTATACGTTTAAGATTGAGTTTGCATTGGGTTGTTAAAATTTCTACATATCATGAATTAACTATAAAAAAATTTAGTTTCAACACACTATATGTAGTTAAGATTGAATTTGTTTGTATTAAAATTATATTATAATTTGCTGTAAAAAATTCAACTACAGAACTTACCATTTGATAACACACAGTGTGTGTATTAGAGTTAATTATATTGAAAATTATCATAATTTCTATTGTGTTGCTATAAAAAATTTTATCACAGAACTTTGCAATTCCAGTGATACGCAATGTATGTTTATAATTGATTTCTATCATGAGTTACTGTAAAAAAAATTGTGATTCAGAACTCATCATTATCCCGGTTGTAAACTGTGTAGTTGAAATTAAATTAGTTTGCAATAGAATTATCTTGCAATTTTTGTAAAAAAAAAAAAAATTCAGCTACTGAACTGAACTTACTATTCTGATAACATAGTGTGCATTGGAACTATCGCGATTTCTATCATATATTACTGTAAAAGATTTCGTTACAGAATTAAATAGACAGTGATAGTTGAGGTTATGTTTGTATTAGAAAAAATAATAAGTTTCTGTGAAAAATTCTGCTACAGGACTTACTCATCATTTCAGTGATATACGATATAAAGTTAAAGTTAAGTTAGCTCGCATTGGAATTCCTATAATTTGTTGTAAAAGATTTAGCTACAAAACTTACTCAACATTTCAGTGACATACATTGAGAGATTAAAGTTGCATGGAAACATCGTGATTATAGTAAAAAAATCATACATGCTGTTGCGATAATGAAAATATGTAGTAAAGGTTGAGTTGGCTAGTATTAGAATTATTGTTAATTTACTAAAACAAAGTAAGGGAGCTATCATTTATTATGTAATTATAGCCCCCCTCCAAAGTCAGTTATTTGACAATTACAAGTTATAAAGTAATCATAATATAAACTCTATACGATTGGTTATTTTAGAGCTTACAATTGTCAAACTTTAGAACTTGTAATTGTCAAATGACTGACTCTGGAGGGGGCTATAATTATGTAATAAGTGTTAGTTCCCTAGTAAAATCAAAAAAAAAAAGAATGCATGATAGCAAATCTGTAATTGTTGCTCCCAATTACTGAATTCATTGTTTAGTGTTACATCTAAAATTAGAAATTACGGGGCAACAATTATGGATCTGTTATTGTTTTATTAAAGATATTTAGTTTCAGTAAATTAACAATAATTCTAATACTAGCCAACTCAACTTTTACCACATGTTGTTTGTTACCGCAATAGCGTGTATGATTTATAGAATTCACGATATTTTCAATAACTTTAATCTCAAAATGTGAAATTTTCGGGTAAGTTTTGTAGCTGAATCTTTTACAGAAAATTATGAGAATTCTGATGCAAACTAACACAACTTTAAACTTATACTGGAATGATGAGTAAGTCCCATAGCAAAAATTTTTATAGCAACTTATGCTAAAAATTACGATTTTTCTAATGCAAACATAACTTCAACCATCACTGTGTATAAATAGCGAATTATGAAATTTTTTCTAGTAATATATAGTAGAAATCATGATAGTTCCAATGCAAACTAACTCAATCTTAACTAAGCACTGTGTTACCAGAATGATGTAGCTAGATCATTTTTTACAGAAATAATTTTATATCAAACTAATTAAATTTTAACCACACAGTGTACAACTGGAATGATAAGAGTGAATTCTGAAAACAGAATTTTTTATGATAACTTATGATAGAAATTATGAAAACCACGTATACTGTATATCACTGGAATTGCAAAGTTCTGATAATAATTCAAATACAACTAATTCAACTCTAATACACACACTGTGTTCTGTAGTTGAATTTTTTACAGCAAATTATAATATAATTTTAATACAAACAAATTCAATCTTAACTACATATAGTGTGTTGAAACTAAATTTTTTTATAGTTAATTCATGATATGTAGAAATTTTGACAACCCAATGCAAACTCAATCTTAAACATATACTGTATTACTGGAAGAATCAGTGTCACAGCCAAAATCGGTTCTATGGCGAAATTGATCCTGGAATTGTGCAATGGCATTATCAAATGGCATGATTCGGGTGTGTAACTATGATTAATCAAGAATCGATCAAGACGCATAAAAAATATAAGACTAAGAAAAGATAAGTATCGAATGATTGATTAATTATATAATAGAAGTAAAAGATAAGAATCGTATGATTAATTGTAATGTAATTAATCTAGAGTCAAATGTTAAATATATAAGAAACCTTTTTTGCTTTAAAAGGACATAACTAAGAAATAGATTGTTGTGACTCGTATGTGCGTAGTAGGGGCACATGAGGAAATACCTAATAATACACTATCTGGCAGACAAGTGAAGCGAAGAAATTCTAATAGGGAAAAGCAATGAAAGCACCATGGACTGGTTGGGGCACCACAATCAGCCAGGATCACCTCGGAAGTTCAGGTGATGGATGATCTTAATAGATGACATTTCAAATATGCCACATCAACTGTGATAATCAAAAACCTATTTTGAATAATCAAGAACCTGAACATTCTGTTAGGAAAATTAGATAACTTCACTTATTCATATTATGTAACAAGATAAATATATGTTGCAGGAATTTCATAGACCATTACCCAAACCTCCGGGCAATTCTGGCTGATTTATTACTAGAATGCTGATAGAAATCAATAATTTCTAACTCAACCTTAATCACAATATAAATCACATTAGTTTCTAACTAAGTGTATTACCAGAATTTTGTAATAGATAGAAATCACAAAAATTTTTTTAAGAAAATTGCATTATTTGTATTAGAACATAAGCAGAATAAGTTTAAATAAATTTTTTTTAGTTAATATAATTTGACCAAAATTAATTAATGGCTATAAAAAACTATTAGCTATAAAATTCCATCAATTAGCTATAAAATTTTAACTATCAGCTATAAAATTCCCAACTATCAGCTATAAAATATCTAACTATCGGCTATAAAATATCTATTTCTAACTAATATCAGCTATAAAATTTCCAACTATCGGCTATAATATTCTAACTATCGACTATAAAATTTATAACTATCAGCTATAATGTTCCTAACTATCGACTATAATATATCAGCCTAAAATCAGATGTTGATTCCCCTCTGAATTGTTATAAAATATCGGAGGCCGAATTGTATATGTTCAACCAGTGATAGCTTTAGAGTTTATCACTTATTGTAGGCATAGCACTTGTTGTTTAAAAGTAGTTCTCATATACTACTTGCTAACAAATCCAAAGTAGTAATTGGAACCGGTTATCAGAATTGAATTTTATAACTGGGTCTAACTAGTTATCTATTATAACCGGGTTGAAAATTTTTTAAATCAATAAGCCAGTTTTATTATAACCAGATTCAACCGATTAATTGGTTGATTTCAACCAGATTCAACTAATTAATCAGTTGATTGCAACCAGTTGTATTCGGTTGATTATAACTAGTTTTATTCAATTCGTTAAAAGTAATATTATTTATAGAGAATATTTTATCTATTATAGTTATGAATTTTTACTTGGCATATAAGTAGATTGGAATATGGAAGATTAATAAACTTAGTTTCTTGTATTAAAAAATAATTAAAAACTAGAATTTATCTTTACAAGGACCCACCCACTATTTCAATAAAACTTTTTGTAGGCAAAGAATTTTTACAAATCAGTCAGGCTTAAAATTTTAAATGCCTGTCTGATCAAGAGAAAAAACTTTAATTAAACTATTTAAACATGCCTTCATGAATAGATTAATTATTGCTATTGTTAATAGTTTTAAAAACTTTTAATAATTTTGGTCAAATAGATATCAGGTTTATTTTTTACACTTCTATAAAGTTCATATCGGTTTTATTTTTTAACAATCAAAAAAAAATACAAGCGGAATAAAACCAATACTCTTATGATAAAACTAGCCTTTTAATATTAAGTAAAAGAATTTTACTAGTTTAAAACTACTATTTAATATAATATACTAATGCTATAAGTTAGAGATCTCTCAATCATTTATATAAAAGCTTTACTGTATAAGTTTAAATTATATGCTAAGATAAGTGTTTTACTTTTCTAGTTATTGATTCTGCCTTAATCTCTACACTTTCTTTCTCTATATGATGCACTACTAATATCTCAATTCACCTCAACATGTTAATCATGAACTTGGTTCATGGTGTCACATTATCACGGGTCACGACTTTAAAATTGCGATATTCAATATTGTGCTTAATAACAATGACATAATCATAAATTTTATCAACTTAAATTATTATATGAAAAAGTTCTAGTTATTAATTCAAATTCTCTTTCTTTTAATTAAGGGTAATGGGCCTATGAATTTTACAGGACAAGAAATAATTATTCAAGGGACAAGCTATTAGAGAATAACACTACTGTACTTCTGAATTGTTGAACTCAGAAAAGTCAAAGTGAACTTTTACTTCTTATATAATTTTCTTTACATACATTAAAATTTTGAATACTAATTTATACACCGATTGTCACAAAATATCGGGCAGGAACATTATTTAGAAATAATACCCTATGAAAATAATATAAATGATTTCAAAAATAATGTTTATATGCATCCCAAAATAATATACACCCTGTATAAGGTGCCAATCCAATGGAAGCAGGTATATAATATACAGACTGAATTAATGAATATCGGGTGCATACTAGTAGAAAAGTTTTTCTATATATAGCTGAATATCAGCAGCATATTGGTAGCATATTGCTAAGGTAGATTAATATCAGCAACATAATACCCCGATATCTTACTCTTAGCACTCTGGGCCTAAAAGTAAGTTATTGGGGTATTCCATTATTTTGCTGTTATTTTGCTGATATCAATCTATGCTGCCAATATGCTTCTAATATTCAGCAGGTATTTGGCAGAGTAACGGGTACATATCAGGAAACTTTTCTCCCAGTATACACCTGATATTAATTAATTCAACCTGTGATAATTTGAAAAACTGGGTTCTGGAAAATTATCATTGTCTTAAAATAGCATCCATGCACGTTGCAAAAGTTAAAACTGCTCTAGAATCACAAAAAGTGGGTCTCATAATATAATCAATGCTAAAACTAATCCAAACATCACACTATTATACTTAAATTTATACTGTTATATCAACATACGTTTTCGAAGATCTTATATGACCGCTATGTCACATGATCAATCACTGGTAATCTTATAATGTATAAATAATAAATTAATTAGTAAATATATAATGTATTAAAATGCATATATTACCTAGTAAATAAGTAGTAATTAAGTTATTATTTATATTATATATTACGGATTATTATTTGGTTAGAATTTAAATTTTTTAACTCGTGAATAATATGATTAGTGAAGGTCCAATGTCACACAAATGCCGTAAATTCTACTAATTCTACAAATTCTAGCATTTCTACAAATTCTATCAATTCTATTGATTTTATTGGAACGCATATATCAAATCAGACATAGGCCCTATTTTAAAGCTGATTTTATAGTGTTTCTTATAATAGAAACATCAGCCTAAACTAGAAAAGCTAGGTCGTACTATTTTAGATTATTCTAACTATACATACTATGTAAAGTATAATAAAAATCAGTTATTTCCATATTCGAAAATATATAAAATACCATTAATTTCTTTCTGTAAATTGTCAGTTCCCAACCCATAATTAATAAATAAAATCTAATATTCGTGTTTTCATACATGGATAAAAATATATTCAATTGTTAAGTAAATTAATGATCCTAATCACGTAACCATTGTAAAGAGATTTCACAATCAGATATATTTAGTTTATTGTCAGATTACTCTATACGACTACTTGCATTCTCATATATATTTAACTGTGGCCTCTTTCGCAAAAGCAAATCACATAAAACCTATTATTTTAACACTCATATCGCAATATTAACTAAAGCATGTGAAGCACTTATTAATTATCAACGTCCAATTGCATCAAGCCGATTAAGAGGTGTAACAACACTAAACACTACCTAACCTAAACCCTAATAACAGTAGACTACGATCGAGGTGTGGTAATATTTGTCAGCAATTGGGTGTTAGATAGAGCTCTAGATTATATTATAAAGTTCTAATTTAGAGTTATGGGGGATTGGAGTGCGATACTATATATCTAGTATTAAATTATCGAGCAATTTCTATTGCTCATTGAAGCAAGAAGACATTGTATTGTATCACTAGGAACCGGGAACCGGTGTGAGTCCGAAGCTTTAAATTTTAAGAGAAAAGATGCTTAATTTTGAATTTTTGATCAAAAATTCAAAATTAAGCATCTTTTCTCTTAAAAGTTAAAACTATAAGGTAAATGTATACCAATATGATTTATTTTTATGCGTAGAACAAGTTTACTTAGAGCATAAAGGTAGATTTAATTAATAGAATTTTTGGATTGTAATATTTTACATAATTTTATTAATAAAATTATGAAAAATATTACAATCTACAAAATTTTACTATCTAATTCTACCTTTAAGCTCTATATAAACTTGTTCTACGCATAATGATACATTATATTAGCATATGGAATCTTTGCTAGGAAAATCACTCTTCAAGGTTTTCTGATCAGACCAATTCAGAAAAGTTTAGATTGGAATGCTAGTTCTTATTCATATGTAAATCACTTTTTGCTTTATTTATTCGATAGTTTATTAAATAAACTACTGAATCAGTAAAGTAAAAAAGAGTTTACACATAAATAAGAACTAGCATTCTGGTCTAAACTAGCACAATCAGAAAATTCCGAAGGTGATTTTCCTAGCAAAGATCCTATATGTTTATCTTATAGCTTTAAATTTTAAGAGAAAAAATACTTAAATTTGAAATTTTGATCAAAAATTTAAAATTAAGCATCTTTTCTCTTAAAATTTAAAATTATAAAGTAAATATATACCAATATAGTGTATTTTTATACATAGAACATGTTTACTTAGAGCATAAAGATAGATTAATTAATAGAATTTTGTGAATTATAATATTTTACATAATTTTATTAATAAAATTATGGAAATTATTACAATCCACAAAATTTTACTATTTAATTCTACCTTCAAGCTCTAAGTAAACTTGCTCTACGCATAAAGTTATATCATATCAGCATATGTATACCTTATAATTTTAAATTTTAAGAGAAAAATGCTTAATTTTGAATTTTTGATCAAAAATTCAAAATTAAATATCTTTTCTCTTAAAATTTAAAATTATAAAGTAAAAGTATACCAATATGGCATATTTTTATGCATAGAACAAGTTTACTTAGCAGTCACGCAATTTGTCACACAGATCACTAGGGTAAAATTTTTAATATGAAATTTAAGTAATCGATATGCCTATTTAATAGTAAATTGTGTAAATTGCAATAGTAGACTTTTTTTAATCACTATTTTCAGGGGTTTCTTAAAAGGAAACCACACTCACAAGACTAGACACAATTGATTAGCTATACAAATACTTTATTGATTTGTAGCTTTAACCAAGAAAAAAATAAAGCCGAGAAAAAACATGCTCTTAAAAATAGCTTTTCGTTCTATTTTATATAGTATTTGCAATATGACCAAACCTTCTTGCTTTGAAACTTTTTAAGCAAAAATACATATACTTGGTTGAGATTATAATTTTCAAGAAACGTTAAAAGAATTCAGAACTATTATTGTTTTGGTTTGTTCACACCCAAATCTAAAATAATAATAATAGATCTATTTGTTATTAATAATATACAATATTAGAGTAGCTGTGTGACACAGTGGCCCTAAAACCAGAACTGTTACATAAGTATATCTTGTTTCATTTTCATTCAAATGAAGGCATTTATTTATTTTTAATTATTTTTTATTCTAATTATTTTTTGACAAAAAAAATTTGCCAAAAATAATTTTAGAGATGTAATTTCTATTATTTTGTTTTTTTTTGCATGACATCCCAACAATCAGCAGCCTTACTTAAATAAAATAAGTATAAGATCCAATTTCATTCAAACAAAGACATTTATTATTTTTGAAAAATAGACAAAAAGAAGGAGCATTCGACGAGAAATGATTACAGAAATAATTTTTAGTCAAAGACAAAAAATTCATTTTTAAAATTTCAAATTCTATTTTTTAGCAAGATTCATTGGGGTGTCACATCAACTATTTAATCAAAACTATGTTAGTTATATTGATCATTTTATTATGATCAGATTTTTATCAAAAAATTAAAATAATTAATCAAATATAATTTTACTTTACTTAATTATAAAGAAAAGCACAAATCTAAAGTTATCATATAAATATTGCATTTATTTTTTCATTTTTTTTTAATTGAAAAAACTGTTCGTTGAGACTGTTTAAAAGTGACTATGTTTTATTTTTACTAAAGTTTTAATTAAGTTTTGACTTATATGTTTAGGATAATTTTTTTATCCTAATTAATAAATTTTCAAGCATTCTTTAAAGTGAATATTCAAAACTCACATATTAATAAAAAAAAAATAAAACTGAAACTTTATTCTTTAAATTTATATAAATAACAAGTAAAAATTTTAAGGTGATCGCATACCTATTAGCTATATAAAGTAGGTCTTGTTGTATAATATAAATGTTAATCTATAATAAAATAAAAATTTGCTATTAGCATATTATTTATACTTTTTTTTTTTTTTTTTTTTTTTTTATTGTTAATGTCATATATAGAAAAGCGAATAACTTTTACAAAGTATTACATGAATACATAATAGTTAAACAGATAGAATTTCTATAGCATCAAAATTAACGTAATATTACACCTCCAATTTTCTATCTAATTTAAGTTAGTAAACTACTATTAGCTAAAGAAAGGCTGGGGAAAAACCTTGTTAGTATAAGTTAGTAGTATATATATATGTATAAAGATTGAGATAGAGCTAAAAGATATTGTAAAATAAATAATAATAATAATAAAGAGTAAAGTTAGATAGATAAAAAATAAAATAAAAGATAATAATAATATTTAAAAAAGAAAAAAAAATATAAAAATTTTAATTTATAACTTTGCAGTACTATGTATTTAAAGTATAATGTATAAGAGAACTTATAAGAAAAAGCTAAATAAATAATAATTAAAGTGGAAAAAAGAAAAAGAATATATTCATATTGTAGTAGGTAATGCTACCTCGGTGCAACAGGTCTAAACATGCTACCAGAGGGTTTGAACGTACAGCCCTGCAGTACAATATGCCCTAACCACTGTACTACAAACAGTATGATAATGAAAATCATTTTTGTACGTTTTTTGAAAGTTTGATTTGGGTAAGATTTACCAATTAGATTGATTGATTTGATCCCGTGTTAATTGTCAGAAGATTTTGTATTGTACAATAGATATATTTATTTTAAGGTTTTTTGTTTAGAGTTGGTTTAAAAATGAGTCGACGAAGTTATTTTAGATGTCATTTGAAAAGGAGTTTTAAGAGAAGTTTGCCTCCAAAAGAGATAGAAGATTTGCTTCCAAAAGAAAAAGAGGATTTGGTTTAGGATAATGTTGCAGCTTTAACTCGTAAAGAAGAAATGTTTTTGTTGCAAGTTGAAGTTGTAGAAAACATTAGTAAAATTTCAGAAAAGCGGGCTAAAGAAATTTATCCTTATAATTTTTTATCAGTTGGGTTTTCAAGAGTGGATAGGTATGTATTTGTGTTATTAATATATATAGGTTGACAATAAAGTTAAATTTAAAAAGTTAATAAAAAGAAATTAATTGTATAGTTTACGAAATGAGGAGAAGTCTATAAAGAAAAGGTTGAAAGAAATAGAAGACTGAGTTCAAGAACAGAAAGCAAAACAAAATTTAGAAAGTGACAGGATGAATATGTTTTGAATTATTTTTTTGATTTGAAAAGAAAGTATACACAGAGGTTAGAGAGGTTGAAGATGTTGTGTCAGGTGAAAAATTTTGGCGAAGTTAGCAATAGTATAGATGTTGTAGTTAGTAGTTGAAGTATAGAGTTTGTATTATGAAAAGAGTTTTTTAGAATTTAGTATAGTTTTGAAAATATCAAATCTT
>CAJVPY010004238.1:0-12882 GCA_910591965.1 Dentiscutata erythropus | reverse complement strand
GGATTGTTTCGAATTAATTCGAAATATTGCGCAATATAACGCAATATTATGCTATAAGTTTCATAATATTGCGTAATATATTTCGTAATATTACGTTATATATTGCGCAATATTTCGCAATTTATTGTGCAATATTATGTCCAGACCATAATTATTGCGCTATTTTTCAGAGCGTAATAACTTACGTAGGATTACGTTAATATATTTTGCTGATGTAAGATGCTCAATACTAAAATATTGGTTTGATAAAGCTGAAACGCGAAAATTAAAAAAGGTATGTATGTTACATCCTTTTATAGAATAGTCTGTACTATTAGTTTTTTGATTTTAATATTAGATTGTGTAAAATTATGTTTTTGTACATGTGGTACTACTATAGATTGAGACAGTCCTATTTCTCACAATACTAACTAATTTTTTTCTAAACTACAACAATATGGTATAGGCGACCAGAGCTATATGAGTGATGCTAAAGGAAAAACTAAAATTTATTATTGGCTATTTATCGACTTATCTCTGGTTAGAACAAACGATATGTAAATAACTTTAATTATGCATTATATATGCAACCCATCAAGTTAAACCTGATAATAACAAATAATAAGTTTTCTCTTGATGTCACTTATATGGAACGTTGTATATAGTGGCTATTTATTCGACATTATATATTATTAGGGTAGGTAGGTAGTTGTCAAGCAGTATAGTAGAGTTTTTAAAATTAGTGTGTTCTATACAGTATTTTCACAAATCAGTATGGTTTGTCTTTGAGTGAGCAGATTGGCCGATTATTAAAATCTGTATCATACTGATTCAGTATTATTGTTAGAGTTAGGAATTATACTGATTAGTATAGTATAGGTTTTAAAAATCAGCCTGTACTATACTGATCTGCTTACCCAGGATTGTAAAATTATAAGTAATTTACCAAAATGGCTACTTAATAGTACCTTACGGTAAGTTACCTTGGACTATCAGAACTAACAAGATTTTGTAACAAATCAAAATTTTACGTCATGATTTATTATAGTTGGTAAGTAACGATTAGTAACTTACCAGTATATTGATTTGCTATAATTCCTTAATATTCAGAAAATTCCGATTTATATTAAGAATTATCGATAGAATGGTGTATATGATATCAATGTAAAAGAGAATAATCTGTGCCTCCTTATTTTGAGAGGATAATTTATTAAGAATGTCTTATATTAGTGTATAATCGTTTTATTCAAATAAATTAGGTTTATCAAAGTATTGTTATAGGTAAAGAAGCAATTGAAACATTTATGACTGTTCAACTTCTAGCTTATTATCATTTCATTCATTCATTATAGAAAGGTTGAATTCTATATTGTTTCAAGTTGCATTATTTAATTCTTGCTACTTTGACATGTCTTTTATAATGTCTTCTCATACTCAACGCTCTCTCTTCCAATGGGATATGATTTCAATTCAGATTTTATTTCGATGCTATGGCTTCGAACTATACTTTATGATAATATTTCAAAAATTATAAAGTGTAATTATGTACGTTGAACTTGGCCTTAAATATTCCAAAAAGTTTAGTTTGGAATTTTCAGAGGTTATAAATTTTAAACAGAGATAGACAACTATATATACATCATTATATAAATCCCTTAAGAAATTTTAGCAAAGCAAACAAAAACCATATATATATTACCTTCTGACTTGATATAAAAGTAATTGCAATTGAATATATTTCAATTAGGGATTCACCTTCAAACAATTATTTTACTAACAGCTTATTTAGCTGATATTACGCCAAGTGACAATTTGCGAAAATGTATATTTGCAACTAATAAAATGCTGTTCTTAATCCTGTATGATATTAGCTAAATAAACTTTCAGTAAAATAATAGTTGAAGTGAGCTAAAATATATTGAGAGATCAAGCACATTAAACTCAGACTTTATTCTATTATTATCCGGATATTCAATTTAGGTATCTTATCCAGGTATTATCCAGGTACTACCTGGGTATTATTATCCGGATATTTATTCGGGTACGTTTATCTGAGTAGCTGAGTTCACAACCCGGATATCCGACTATTTGCGGATAACCCAGATAATACTCTACTCAGGTACTATCACTAATTGACCTCCACATGATGTGACCTGGATAACCAACTAATGAATGCTTATTTTCTTTTTTGCTTAGATATAATTTTTAGTAAATATGATATTCTCAGCCAATTTTTTTTTTTTATTAATATTATTATTACCAAAACTAATTTTACAAGAAATGTATACTAGCAGAGGTGTGGTGACTTAGTATAGTGGTTTAGTTGTTATCCTCTCCAAGCAGCAGGTCTAGAGTTCGAATCCCACAGATGATGATTTTGAAAAATAGATCTGCGTTATGATTAACGGTTGTCAATTATTAGTTGGATCTAGAATCAAATCTGCAATCTCGGTCACACTATCTAGTAATAGAAGCTTTGGCATAATAAATTCAAGAAACTAGCATGACTAAAAACCTATTTAGAAAGTTCTGAATTTGGATATAATAGTAATTTTTGATGATATTACAGGAGGGCTGAATTTGAACTGGGTTCAAGATCAGAGAACCAAGTGATTAGGTCCTATGGTGGAGGACACACTAGCTAAACTACCAGGTTGTCACACTGGAGAAAAAGGATATATGCTTCAAAAGTATGAACCAAGAGGAGGGTGTCCTTCAGGCACCTAAAGCCTAGACAGACCAACCCTTCTGGGTTGCTGGCTAGAAGTAAAGGAGAGACCAATAGAGAATCCAGATAAGGAGACAGTTCCAAGTATAGGTACTAGGGTTGTTGTAAACTAATTAAGGGCAATGAGTATATAATGGAAAAAACTAATTAGAAAGGTTGTGGCTTGAAATATGGATCAGGTTATAGCAGTGCTTTAAAGGGCAGCTTGAGATACAAACTCGGTAATAGTAACACAACAAGTACTAACTAGAAAGATATTATGGAACATATAGATGAATACATATGTGGAATATACACTGCTCTGTTGGGCTTATTTTCAAGAATAGTACTATAGGTTTCCGAAAATAAGCTATCTCCAAAAATAAGCTACTTCCTCTTTTCTTGGAGAAGAAACATAAGAAAAATCTTTATTCCGAAAATAAGCTACCCCAATAATTTTTTAAAATATAGAAGTAGTTTCTATATACAAAAGTCGAAATTTTATTAAGTAAATCAATGAAAGTCACTTAATAGAAGTTGTTCAGGATATAAAAATACACATATCTTGAAAGTTTAAAGCAAATCGGAGAACTTTTTACTAAGATGTTTTTGTATTTTATATTTGAACATAAAATGCAAACAAATATTCAGGATATGTGTATTTTTACGACCTGAACAACTCCTATTAAGTGACTTTCATTGATTTACTTAATAGAATTTTGACTTTTATATATATAAACTACTTCCAGATTTTGAAAAAATAATAAAAATCAACATTTTCAAAATTTTACCCAAAAATAAGCTACCTCCATGATTTTTGTGTAACTTTTTGGCCAAAAAAGCGTAGCTTATTTTCGGAAACCTATGGTATATTAGGCAAATACCTGGCTACTATAAAGTGCTCAAGTAAGATTATTGCACTGATATTGCCAACAAGCTTTATATATGGTGCTATCTGTATTTAAAAACCTGCTATAGCTTGGTACTCAGCTACCTACATTCGAACCAATTACATTTTGCCTTCCTTCTAGACTTATTCCACCAATATTCAAGCAAAATATATTTTCTCCTACTTCTGTATAGTGCAAACATATATGCCAATTTACAAAAGAAAAACTTCTTTTAAAAGCTAATCTCTCCTTTTAAACTTATCTTATCTAAAATTTTGGTAATATCTTCCCAAACTCAATTCACTTAGATCCTAGCAGATTTATACTATCTCCTACTTCTACATAAGACTAATATATATGCTAAAATTATGAAGAAAAGTATATTTAAAGAAAATCTCTAAAAGCTCTTTCATAATTGAAAAAAATAGAAATTGTTTTAAAAAAGAAAACAGAATTTAAAAGAAAAAATAAAACAACAAGAAAAAAGGAAAGAAAAACCTAAACTGATTTTAATATAAATGAAAATAGATGAAACAAGTAGAAAAAAGAAAAATTAAAAGACCTAAATACATTATTATAATTCATGTCAGGTGATTTAAAATTATATACCAGATGCAACATTTGTATATCTCTGTTGTAAGACTAAACTTAATCTTAAAATTCTCTCTATTTTTAAATCTTTTTAATAACCTAGTCTGTATCTCAAGCCAAGTGCTGCTGCTGTACTAGAATCTGACTCTCTATATACAGCGCCAATGATAACAAAGATCATGATATTTCCATAAAAGTGTCATCATTTGGGTACTCGTATCTCAAGCCACTTGCTACTACCACCAGAAATTTTTTTTTGACCAGGACTTGTTTTAAAGCATGTGCAATGTATTTGTCTCTAAACACGTGGTTGCTATCTACCGGTCTATCCAGATTTGGTAAGTAAACAATACTGATCTTTTGAAGAGAATAAGCCAAATCCTTACTTTTTATAAAAAAATTTTGAAGATTGATAAAAAAATAACAAAAGGTAAAGAAAAACTACTTAAGCTTCAAACCAATTTAAAGGAGTATAAGTTTTCTTTTCTACAGTTAAGACTTACTGCCCAACATCTGCTTAATATTTTTTCAGTAAGTGATAAGCTCTGGGTTTGTTAGTAGATAGCATATAAAAACTATCTCTAAATGACAAGTGCTAAGACTATGCAATAAGTAATAAACTCTAAATCTGTTGGCAAGTAGCATATAAGAACTATTTATAAACAACAGATACTAACTTATTGTCTAGCATGTCAAGTGCTAGCTTATAAGGTCTCTTTTTGCAGTAAAATATTTTTCAGAAAATATGGTCAAGTAATTATTAAAAAGAGTTCTGTAATAATTTGTTGATAAGGAGACTTCTAGAAATCAGCTGATTTTTGGGTAGGTGGGTGGGTCAGCCTAAGTATCAGGTGTAATTCTGGCTAAAATTATTAAATTCCAGCCAAAATTAAGAATTTTTTTTGAGCTAAATTATAAATTTATTATTATTATAAATAAAAAAGAGAGTATATAGTTGTGAAGACTAAAATACTTATATCTTATAATATACCAAGCTAATTTTAATATTTTACCTGCTATTTAAATCAGTAGACTCTATTCTACAACTTTACTTAGAAACTAAAAAGAGATTTACTAAGTAAAGGTTTAAAAATCATAATATTTTTTATAATTTTATTAATAAAATTATAGAAAATATTAAAATTCACAAAATTGTATTAATTAAATCTATCTTTATATTCTAAGTAAACTTGTTCTATGCATAAAAATACACCATATTGGTATAAGTTTATTTTATAATTTTAAATTTTAAGAGAAAAGATGCTTAATTTTGAAATTTTGATTAAAATTTCAAAATTAAGCATCTTTTTTCTTAAAAGTTAAAACTATAAGATAAACATATGCCGATATAATGTATCTTTATATATAAAACACATTTACATAGAGTATAAAGGTAGAATTAGATAGTAAAATTTTGTGGATTGTAATATTTTCTATAATTTTATTAATAAAATTATAAAAAATATTAAAATCCACAAAAGTGTATTAATCTAATTCTACCTTTATGCTCCAAGTAAACTTGTTCTATGCATAAAAATACATTATATTAGGATATGTTTACTTTATAATTTTAAATTTTAAGAAAAAAAGATGCTTAATTTTAAAATTTTAATCAAAATTTCAAAATTAAGCATTTTTTCTCTTAAAATTTAAAATTATAAGGTAAACATATCCTAATATAATATAGTTTTATGTATAGAACAAGTTTACTTAGAGCATAAAGGTAAATTTGATTAATACACTTTTGTGGATTTTAATATTTTTTATAATTTTATTAATAAAATTATAAAAATATTGTGATTTTCAAATCTTTATTTAGTAAATCTCTTTTTAGTTTCTAAGTAAAGTTGTAAAATAGTATCTTGTAATCAAAATAGTGGTTAAAATGTTAAAATCGGCTCATTAAATCACGAGATATAAGCATTTTAGTCTTCACAACTATATGCTTTCTTCTTTATTTATATAAAGAAAAAAACATATAATCGTGAAGACAAAAATATTTATATCTCATGATCTACTAGGCCAATTTTAAAATTTTAACTGCCATTTTGATCACAAGATACTCCTCTACAACCTTTATTAGAAGTTGAAAGGGTTTACTTAATAAATAAAAAAAATTTAATTAATAAACTCTAAATTTGAAAATTTTACTATATTTTGGTACCAAAAATTTTAAATAAATATGAAATTTGATTGGCTAATAGGAGGTGTCAGATATAGGTGAGTGGGAGTAGCCTATTAGTAAAGATAAATCAGCTGATTTCTGAAAGCCCCTAATTAATTAATAATAAATAAAAATTTTAAAATAATTTTAATATTATTAAAGATATTAATTTTTAAATCTTGTCAATTCTAAACTTTTTATATAAAAATATTTTTAAAATTTTTGAAGTTTTATATATAAAAACTATGAAAAAGCTTTTTTGCTTCTAATTAAAATCAAAATTTTAATTAAAAATTTATAAAAATTTTATTAATTAAAATTATTTTTTAAAGCTAATTCTATAATCCTGTTCTAAAATTATAGAAGGGTAAGCTTAAAATTTTAAAAAATTTGTTAAATAATAAAGATAAATTTTATTTTTTTAAAAAAAATTTTTAAAATTTTTAAAATTTTTAATATATAAGCAACTATATTTTCTTTTCTTATAATTTAAAAATAAATATTACTATTTTGTAATCCTTATTTTCAAATATTATCATGTAAAATTTTTTTAAATATTTTAATATTTAATAAAATTAGATTAGATGCAACTGTTTATAAATTTTAGCAGCTATATTTGGCTACTAAACCTGACAGTTTAAGAGATAGCAAAGAGAAAGGTGTTTGAAAGAATGATATTTGAATAATTAGCTTGGTTGAGTAGCTCATTCATTAGAATTTTGAACTTGAAATTTTTGTTTGTTGATACTTTAGAGTCTATACAGCATTGTCATGATTGATTACTAAACCTTAAATACTGAAAAGTTGGGTTTTAACAAATGTTGAAGGTGGTTTGAATTTTGTTTAGAGTGTACCAAAAGTTTATATTAGTTGTGATGTGAAGTTTTTTTATTGTTATTTTGATATTATCTGAGAATAAATTATAGTTAAATCTTAAAAGATAGGTATTATAGATAAGTGGTAATAGATTAATTTCTGTATGCAAAATGTAGTCATTGGGGTGTAATGTGGTGGTTATACTAGTATAGCTAGTAGTTATTGAAATAAATTTGGTATAGATAGCTGCCCTAGTAGCAATTAAGTAATTTGTATTATTATTTTTGCAGATCTTGTAAGGTATAATAGGTGAGATGTCTGGTAGAAAAGGAAATATTTTGATTAAAGATATGGAGTTTGTTTTGAAAACAATATAAGAACTGGAAGGTATAATTGTAAGTAGTGTATATAATGTAGTAATAGTAATTTTTGCAGGATTAGACCAAGAAGTATTTTGTATAGTCAATCTAATATTATGATGGTTAAATATAAACCTTGCAGTAGGTATAGATAGTGTTTTTTTAGAGATTATTACTGCTAAAGGAAGTGCAGTAAATCATGTAATTAGGGTTTTATATAGATTATACACCCTCCCCCTCTAGTAATAGGGCTATTGACCAATTAAATTTTATCCTTTATAATATTTAAAAGATAAATCTATATATTGCTACTAGTAATGTGCTTATATATTGCATATATATATATATTATTTGTCTAAAATAAATCATGTTTTTGTTTAGTTAGGGTTAGTTAGATTAGGGTGAGATAAAAGTAGTGTACAGGCTAAGGTTAGAGTAAAATAAACTTTATAGTAAAATTTCACAAGAAATTTTTTTTGTTAGAGTACAAAAAGTAGTTTCATAAGTAAAATTTTGAATTATGTCAAAATGAACATTTGTTTTGAATCTATTCTGATTGTGCTATGTTACACCTAATCTTGAAATTTGATTGGTTGATCATTAAAATGCGACATATAAGCACATCATGGGGTAGCGATGCCTAATTAAGTTCATATTTAAAATATATAAAAAATTATAAAATTTAACAATTTTTGAATATAAATTTCTAGATAATTACTAATCCAAATTGAATGAAATTTTTTTTTGCAAATATATATGATATTTGGCTATAATATATTAAAATTTAAACAATTTGAATTAGTAGTTCTTGAGAAATTACTTAAAAACCATAGACAATTATTTATATATAATTTTTTATTAATTTTTCAAAAACTACTAATTCAAATTGGCTAAAATTTTAATATGTTGTAATACTATATTATGTCTATCTACAATAAAAATTTTACCCAATTTAGATCATTAGTTGTTAAAAAAATTACAGCTAGAACTATATATATTTTTATAATTATTATTTTTTTTTTTTCCTTTGATAACCTTGCACTAATTTATTAGAAACTTTAGCAATTTACAAAATTTGCAAAACTAACTATCTAAATTTATGGATTAGGCAAATACCCGGCTGCTATAAAAGTGCCCAAGTATGGTTATCACACTAATATTGCTAACAAGCTCCACATACGGTAATACCCATATTTAAAAACCTGCTATAGCTTGGTACTTAGCTACCTATGTTCGAACTGATTATTTTTTACCTTCCTTCTAGACTTATTCCACCAATGTTCAGGTAAAATATATTTTCTCCTATTTCTGTATAGCGCAAACATATATGCCAATTTACAAAAGAAAGACTTCTTTTAAGAGCCGATCCCTTCTTTCAAGTTATCTCACCTTAAATTTTGGTAATATCTTTCCAAACTCAATCCACTTAAATCTCAGCAAATTATACATATTACCTCCTGCTTCTATATAAGACTAACATATGCCAACATTATGAAGGAAGATACATTTAAAGAAACTCTCTAAAAGCTCCCTCATAACTGAAAAAAAATAGAAATTGTTCTAAAAAAGAAAACAAAAACAAAAGAAAAAATGAAACAAATAGAAAAAAAGAAAAGGAGAACCTAAACATATTCTAATATAAATGAAAATAGATGAAACAAGCAGAAAAAAGACAAAATTAAGTGATCCGAATACATTATTATAACCTGTGCCAGATGATTTAAAAATTATATACCAGATGCAACATCTGTATATTTCTGTTATAAGTCTAAGCTTAACCTTAAAATTCCTTCTGACCTAATTCTGAATCTTTTTAATAACCTAGACCGTATCTCAAACCAAGTGCTGCCGCAGTACTAGGATCCGACTCTCTATATACGGCGCCAACGACAACAAGGACACGATATTTCTGTAAAGGTGCTATCACTCGGGTACTCGTATCTCAAGCCACTTGGTGCTACCACCAGGAATTCCTTTTTTGACCAGGACTCATTCCAGGGCCTGTACAACGTATTCATTTTCAAACACGTGTTGCTATCTACTGGTCCATCTAGATTTGATAAGTAAACAATGCCGATCTTTTGGGGGGGTAAGCCAAATCCCCTACTTTTTATGAAAAATTTTTGAAGACTGACAGAAAAACGACGAGAGGTAAAGAGGGACCACTTGGGCTTCAAATTAATTTAAAAGAATATAAGTTTTCTTTTCTACAGTCAAGACCCACTCAACCTTTTTTCTGGTGAGTGATAAACTCTAGGCTTGTCAACAAGTAGCGTATGAGAACTACCTCTAAACAACAAGTGCTGAGACTATGCAGTAAGTAATAAACTCTAAGCCTGTTGACAAGTAGCATAAAAGAACTATTTCTAAATGACAGGTGCTGTCTTACTGTCTAGGTTTTTAGGTCAAGTGCCAGCTTGTAAGGTCTTTTCTTGTGTTAAAATCTTTTTTGGAAAATATGGTTCAAGTGATCATCAGAAAGAGTTTTTTGGTTTCATAGAATTAAAATAAAAAAAATTTCATTAATTTTTGATAAATAGTTATTTGAGATACCATCACTTAAACTCACTATAATTATCATTTTATTAGTTTGTAATCATTGTAATAAATTAAACATTATTACAATTTTTAATGATAATTATAGTAATTAAAAAAAGGTCACTGTTCAGTTACTTTTTACTAACCTGGTATAATATTGTTATTAAAGATCGCCAATTTTATCCAATCGAATTTTGTATAACCAGGAGAATTTTTGAGGTTGCTGTGCGAGTTTTCACTAGATATCGGTTTAGATTGTAGTTTAAACTTTTCATAATATGATTCTGTGTCATTAAAATTAAAAAGAAAAATAAGGTCTGCTATGTCTTTGAGATTATAAAAAAAGAAATAGGTGTATTCTGATTCATAATAGAAGACTCTTCATCATCAAATATATTATTTGTATTAAATATATTAACTTTTGAAGATAAATTAACCAGAATAATTTATTATATCTATATTTTTGTTTAAGGCAGACCACCAGAATAGTTTTTTATTAATTGAAAAAACCAAATAGTTGCAAGTTATTAAATTATCAACATGATTTAAAATATTGAAATAATAAAATAATTATTAAACTATTTGTTTTAATGCTTACTTTTATGTAATGTGATAAAATTTACTAAAAACTATCAAGCTTTAGCAAACTTTAAAGTTATGAGTGTTGAGTGAACTATCTTTTATTTAAAGAGAATAATAAGAAAGAAAAAAAATAAACAATTTATATAATGGAATTTAAATTCAATAGTCTTTAAAGTACTATAAAAAGTTATCAATAGGCAATAAGGTGTGAGGGATTAAACCTATTGGTTAGTTTGTACAGGTCAGATGTAGTAAATACTTGTCCTTTACAAGGATATGCTAGTCACTAAAACTTAGAAATATCCTAAGATATAACTAGAGGAAGAAGTACTAACAATCAGACCATCAATGGCTATGTGTGGTCTTTAAATTCCAAATAATATAAGCTAGTATTTTGCCAAAATACTATTTCTGAAACCAGCTTTCACTTTATATTATTCCAAGAAAGAGAAAAAATTTATTAAAAAAAAAGATAAAAACATAAAATAAATAAAAAAAAGAAATAATTTTAATAATAATATTAAAATAAGAATAGATAAGTATGATTTTATTAAAAGAAATTTAAGTAGCAAAAGAACTGTCTTTTAGAAAAGCAAAAAGCTATTCTTTTTATAGCTTTTGGTCTAATATTTCATTGGTTTTAGAACTACCATGTGTTGCAATAATATTTTGGACTATCCAAAACACATATAAGGCCTTGGCAACTTAAAAATTCCAAGTAAAATTACCTGCAACACCAATAAAGCCTGCTGAGCAATGCTGAGTAGAATGCCGAGCTAAGTTATTTTTAGCAATACTTGGCAATGTATTACTCAATAGCTTACATATTAACTAAAAATAAAACACATATCATTGTATAGCTCATGTAATGATATATAAGGCTAATTATAGCATTTTGACATTTAGAAGCCTTCTTGAATGTGTTGTCCTATGACTAACTAAAAATAACTATAATAAAATATAAGAAAAACTTAGAAAAAATATCAAATACAATAATAAAGAATAATAACTAACTAGTATAAACTAATAAAATATAATAATAATAACTATAAAAAAGAAAGAAAAAGAACAACTCTTTCTGCTGATCACTTGGACCAAAATTTCCTACTAAAGAAAAATTGGATTTCTGTTGGAGAGTTGTGGCCTAACATAGCGGTTTGTCTAGAGATCAACAGTTTTTTTCTACTGGAACTCCTTTATCAGATGTGCATTTGACATGCAAACCAGGAGCATTCGTATACAAGATAACTGGCAGGAGGTGTATATCCTTGTATACAAAATCTTGAAGGTGGGGCAAAAGCCTTTGCTGTCGATGAAGTTATTTAGGCTATTACTTTTAGTAAGAAGAACACAGGAGAAACAACAAGAGTTTTTTTTTTTCTTCAAGCTACACTCTTTTTACTTAGCCAAGTGGTTTTCTTTCTACTTTTACTCACCCCCATTGGTCTTTCAAAAATTTTCTAAAAAAGTGGAGATTTGGCTTACCTCTCCAAAAGATCAGCATTGTTTACACTTACCAAATTCGGATAGACTTAGTGAATTGCAACCACGTGTTTGTTTTGATGATCAATACAGTGCTACGGTACAGGGAAGAAATCAACGCCCTTGTTTAGAAGATACCCGAGTTGAGTCAGTGTCCAGAATAAGTTAAATCGATAAAGTTAAAAATTTTACAATTAAGATATACTTTTAGTTGCAATAGTATATAGTTGTCCTCCCATATAATCACCCTATTTGGCTACCACTTTTTGGTGATTATATAAAGAGGTAATTAAGTAGAATTCCTTCTATATAATCATATAATATAAAATAATATAAATAATATATATAATATGATTTTAAAAAGGTAAAATATATTATTTAAAGAGGTGTGGCGGCTTAGTGAAGTGGTCAAGTCGTCACCCTCTCAAGTAGCAAGTCTAGGGTTTAAATCCCACGGACGACGAAAGTTTGAAAAATAGACTTGCATTACGGTAACGGATTTTCATTAAGTTGGGGCTTAGATTAGCCTATAACTTCGGGTCACACCAATACTCTGTATTGGATTGTTACTGTCGGGCGTCTGCGTACTACCGAGTGGATATAGGATATCCCGATAGTGTTGGTAACACCGAGAAACGAGAAGATTCTGGAACCTGCTTGGCAAGTTTCGAGTTGGGGAATAGTAGCGATCTTCGACAGTATCACATGAAAGGCTGAATTCGAACCGGAACCTGAGATTGGAGAACTGTAGGACCAGGTCCTTTAGTGGGGGGA